>JALLPE010001164.1:0-12842 GCA_036940025.1 Conticribra weissflogii | reverse complement strand
TTGGACCACAAATGAATAATATCTTGTGCTACATTGATCATCATTTCAACACATATCAACCATTTTTTAGACCAATGAAATCATGACTAGATTATACTACAATCAAATCAGACAATCTGGGCTTCAAGAAAGTACTTAATCACACTGAATTTTCCATTTTTTGTCCTGAAAATTAGGTGAGCAATGATATCATCAGTTAATGCACTGATTTTGCTTCCAACAATATTATTTTCAAAAAAATTGTGATAAAAAAGAAAAGAGATATGTCAAGTGATAACTAGTACTTTAACTCAATGAATGAAAATAGGCAACAGAAAAAAATAATGAGCATTGCTAAATGGCATTTAGATGAATACATGAATAGTTGATTAAGAATTGTCTTGAATTAATGGTTTTCCACACTTTTGCTGACTTTCACCAATGTATCTTTTTTCACCAACATTAGATTTTGTGACAATATTAACAACTGGATAAAATTGGTTTTTGCTTGTGATGTCCCCCCTAAGAAATAGAACAAACACAAAATATTTTTATTAATTTAATCAAAACAGAAACACAGTCACAACCAAGTAGAGTCTCATCTAAGGATGAATTTGTATTCAACAAATAGGAAACTAAATGGAACAACAAGGTTGAAATTTAGCAAGGTTGGAGGTGTTACCAAAGTATGTTCAGCAAATGCAGGTGGATTTTAAGATACCATATATATGAGGATAATCCAGGAGAAAAGTGAGGGGATCATCTCTCACTCATAGGAGATTCCATCCCAGAGATTGAGACTGACAGCATCAGAAAATTTAGTGAAAATAAAGAAATAACAGGGCATTGAATGAGGCTGATGTGGTTTTATCTGTGATTTAAGAAAGAATTAGTGTGGTATGGAATGATGTCACTGTTAAAGTTCAGAACAAGATACAATAGCAATTGGTTCAGCCAATATGGTGGGGTAAATGATGTAGTGGCTCTCCTCTGCACCAAAGTATGTGGAATCTCTGCATGGGTATATGTATGCTAAATGTAGTAGATGTAGAAAAGTAGCCAAATGTGACCAAACCAGTGGATTGCTGCAACAGAGGTCCACAGCAAAGGTAATTTAGTGGAGACAGCAAAGTACAGCACAGAAACGCAGCTCTTCTTGGTTGAATGCATTGAAATAGTGGACGGCAGTATAGATAATGGTGCAGAATCTTTCAAAGTCCAAGCAAATGCAGTAAAAGGGCTGCAGTGAAGTGTGGTATAGTGAAGCTGCTCTTTGCGCTGTATATGAGGAAATGAATTTCATCGCAGTGTGGCTCTCTGTAGGAAATCTAGTAGAGGAAAAGAAAACTTTGGGACAGGAATGAACTCTCTAGTAATTAATGCAGCTAATGACTGAAGCAAAGAATGCAGCAACTTTCTTTGGCCAAAGAAATGCAGTGCAGGCGCAGACAGTGGAGCAGCCAATTGACTCTCCTCTGTGGCCAACACAGCAAAGGCCAGAAAAAGAGGTAATGAAGGGAGGCACATCGAAGCATCTGAGACCCATAGCAAGAGATGTGGCTGCTCTCCATGGTCAAAAAGGATAAAGGCAGCATGGGGTGTGCAGTGAAGTTGCTCTTTATCTTTATGACAGAATGCAGTGGAGGGCCATAGGAAAGGATGTGTCAGCTTTCCTTGACCTGAGAGCAGAGGAGGGAGACATTACTGGATACTACAGTTCTCCATGGCTGAATACAGCAAAGGACATGAAATGATGTGGTGGCTCTCTTTGTGAGGCAGTGGTAGAAAGAAAGACAGAGAGAATAACACTTTAAATGAAAATACCATATGTTCCACTTGAGGATGAATCAGAAAGTGTGCAAATATTTTCATTCATGAAAATTTGCATTAGGACTTAGCATGTAGGTGGCTCAACTTCAGGCTATGTGACTAAGTAGTTATAACTTGAAAATCCTCTCTCCTTCCATGCTTGACCCTTCACAGTTAAATGGGTCATTTCTGGCTCACTTTTAGTTGACTTAGCCAATTTTGGCTCACTTGGGTGTTGGCTGGCACCAAAATTTCCATCATATAACACAGTAATGGAGACACTCCTCTTTTTAGACAAAGACTCACCCCTCCCCTGATGACTCCAACCGTGGCCATGACAGTAAGGTTCACTGCTCTTTATCCTCTTCCAGCAGTATTATCACAGTCATGTCAGTCATTTCCTTGACTATCTACAAAAATCTAGAGCATCCGACAAAACAACAACAGTGAAAATGATAACACCCACACAATCTGCCATTGTACCATAATCAATTTAGATTTTGTATGTGATGGCAGTGTTATATCCTACCTCTTTGGTTTGGAGGTTTGCTTTTCTCTTGGGGTCATGATGTTGATGGCAGAGGGACAGGGATGGATGATGATGATGATGATGATGACTGCTGCTACAGAAGAAGCAGCAAAATGGTGTCTCTGAGATTTTGTGCATGGTGCAATCATGATGGCTTATTAGCTGTTCTTGGTGATGTAGTGCTGTTGTAGATAACAAAAACTAAAATTTGGGGTGACTACACAGGCCAAAAACAGGTTCATCAGTGGACTACAGAGGCCAAAAATAATAGGTTCATCAGTGACAGTCTCATGTGTGAAGAGGCCGGACGAAATTTTGGTGGGCCGATATAGGCACACTTATGCGTACAAAATGCCAAAAAGGTGGTAACTTTCGGCTCAATCAACACAAAACGTAGCCCAACTCAGCCACGTTTATGCCATGAAAAGGAGCTAACTTCGCTGCGTTATCCTCTCACTCACTAATTCATATGGTATTGTACACAATCTCTCTGTCTCTCACTCTCTTTCTCACCTACAAAATCTATCTCTATCTCACCGACCAATCTCTCACTCTCTTTTGCTTTTGTCACTCTCTCCCCTCTCTTTCTCTTTCACTCAAAGTCCATCACCCTGTCATACTACACTGCTGAAAACCGAGCGAATTATCTTCCGGAGGAACTTCGAAACTAAAGTCACACACTTAAAAGCAGTCAATATAATTATTACACTCTTCAAGAGAACTTTCGACAGTAAAATCGAACACTGGAGACAAGATAATCATTGTCACCACAAAAGCACAATGAGTAGCTCACGAATCGAGTACAGCGAGAAATATGCCGACGAGGAGAATGAATATAGGTCAGCTGGATGAAGCCTCGCTCTGTCCCCATGTTTAATTTCATTTTTGATTGTCGGCGATGGCGGTCGAATTCTATGGAATCAAAGACACCGCAGCTTCAGGAGCTTTGGAAGCATTTTTGTATATTATATCAAAATCGTGATCCAGTGCAATACCTATGAATGATTGGTGAAAATGTTCGTGGGCTGTACACAGCAGCGTTGTTTTGTCAATCAAATAGGATAACAATGCTGATCGCTTCAACTCCTACTGTTATGTATTGTTTTGTACCATTTGTTTGAACGAGCAGTGCCCCTTAAATATTTTCTTTCTGACAGCTCAATTTTCCTCTCGCATCTTCCCCCCGCGCCCCCGTCCCCCGCGAACTATTTTTCAGGCACGTGATCCTTCCGAAGGAGCTTGCCAAAGAACTCCCGAAGCATCGCCTTCTCAGCGAGAGTGAATGGCGCCGAATTGGTGTACAGCAATCTCGTGGCTGGCAGCATTATGCTATTCACAGGCCCGAGCCACACATTTTGCTTTTTCGGTGAGACGAAGTCGGTTCTTCAGTAAAACTATATCATAACCCGGTTTGAAATATTCTAATTCATTTTTGATAAATTTTGTCTTTGTCCACACTAAGTCGTCCGCTCGGAACGGATCCCCAAACTGGACAGATTGACCCTGAGTTGAAGCGATTGGCCTTGGAAGAGTATAAGGGACAATTTGGGTTGAGGGGCAACTAACTTTTATCGTGACATCTGAAAATTAAACATTTCTTTGGAGGGGGGGTTTGATTGGACAGAGAACACTGATTTACAAATTGCAAGGAAATTTTGAAATTATAGTTTTAGGCTTTTGCAAAAATCTTTGCTTTACGATGAGCTGCTCGGAAAAAGTTTTGAGCGTAATAGATGTGTCGTGCAAAGGTTTTGGCGAATCCTTGGGTTGTTGCGGATGATCGAGGATCTGTGGACTGGTAATTAATGGCAACGATAATTTTACTGATTTGACTCCGTCATTTTTAGTACTGTTGCACTTGAATGGATAAGAATGATAAGGTCTTCTGTCTACAAATGAAACATTAGAAACTTCCAATCTTTCATAATATCGTATCAAATGGCTTCAATATAAGGGCAAAAATTGACCTTCGAAAGTGGTGTTTCGATACGCCTGATGAGAAGCTGAAATCATTACATACTCAAAATTACGACATTGGCATGGTAATGAAGACCCGATTGGACAACTCTATGGTGAAAATGTGTGTATTGGTATTGCAACCAAATAAACGACGACAGCTAACACTGATTATTTCAATTTTGGTGCATCGAGATGACTTCTACAAGTAAGCAGTATTCGGATCAGATCAAGAGAGACTGAAAATTTCGGTCGGAAATATTGTACACTAGAGTACTACCATATCATAAAATTATCTTCATACAACATATCAAAAAGACCTAATGATCCACCGAATTTGAACATCATCGGGATCTCCGCTTTCTCTTCGGGGGACTGCTATTGCCGCTCGTGTCTTCTTCTGCAGATAGAACTCGTCTCTTCTCAGTGATGAACTTGTCGACGTTCCAGTCTCGATAGTGAGCGAAGTTCTCGGGTCCACTGAATACAAACAACACAGTGATGTTCTCATTCTCCATGCCGTCGAGATTGGGTAGCAACTTCGGTGTGATGAGAAAATACTGCCCGCAATGATCGTCCAGTGGTTTCCCCGGCTCCGTTGGAATGGTCGAATTCTTCACAATTCGTTTAAACACTAAGCGTTCGTTGCGTTCATCGAGACCCTGGTTGATCTCATCAACGCATCGAAATGGACTCTTCATCAAGTTTTGCAGTCCCATTAGATACATGATGGTGCTGACGGAGCGTTCTCCACCAGAATGCGTTTGGGCTGAAAGGACTTGTAGCTTAGAGGCCTCACGAAACTTGACGAGAATTTCAATACCCCAATCTTTGAAATTGTAATGTTCAAGGCTTTCTTCCCCATTTTCATCATTATTTGTTTCTCCTCCGGTATACAAGCGAATCTCTCCTGCACACCCCACTTCTTTCATATATTCACTGAATTTCCTGTTGACGTCCTGTTGAATGTTGATGAGTTTCGATTGCCAGGCATCTAACTTCTGTTTCAGCTGACTATTCTTCATGTCTTGAGATTGGTTCATATTGTCTAGCTGTTCTCTGCACCTCTCGATCTCCACCTTCCTCTCTTCATATTGTCTCATCACATGAGGGTTATCGGTGATAGAATTGACTTTGTTCTCTGCCTCATCAAGTGCATCCTCTAAGCCATCTAAGTCTTCCGGCATATCATCTTCTTGGAGACGATCCCCCCATTGATTTTGCGGTGCAATGGATTGCGCTTCATCCCTCAACTTCTTCAGCGAGTCTTTGATTGCAATATACTGCTCATCAGCTTGCATGAATCGAGACTCCAACTCTGATGTTTCACTCATTCGCTCTTCGAGCATATCACTAGGTTGCAACCATAAAAATTAAGATGCTACAGTTGTGTACAAGGAATTGAGGACGAAACTGCAACAAAAAGCTTCAAACTCACCCCAACTTTCGTAGAATGTCAGAAAGTCCATCTTCAGTCATCTTAACTCCAGTCAGTGCGTGGGTGCACTTCATGCATTCGTTGTGTGCCTTGGCAGCATTATCGCTTTCTTTTATGCAACTTTCAACCAACTTCTTTATCTTGTTCACCATCTGTGCCTTCTCCGTTTCATTGTCTTTCGCCGCATTCTCCTCTGCTTCAGCGAGCTTTTCTTTTTGGTTGCGTAACTTGGCTTTGTACTGGGTCCATTCTTGCTTGAGCCTTTTGGAATCTTTGAGTTTGATGGATATATTTTGCCCGTGTTTGTGCAATTTGTCCATTTCCATCTCTTCCTCTTGAATCTCGGGAAGGAGACTTTCGATCGTCTCCTTTGCATTTTTGATGATTTCTTTCAACTCTTCTTTCAAGTTGGGGTCACTTCCTGGCTTGAGAAGTCGCGCCGGTTGGATTTCATCAGACGCGGTTCCAATTTCTCCAGAAAAACGCGACGGCTGAGATGTGTACCTATACGACGAGCGGTTGTGAGTGTAGAAGAAACAAGATGAAACTTTGCCTGACTTATTATCTTGAGCTTCACGTGTGGACAAGAATTCAATCAAGTCCTTGCGATCAAGCGCTTTCTGCACCTCGTCCCCTCCGACGATCACCTTATCTACATTATGGTTGTTGATCAATGCTTGCATGATGGGATCTGGTGCGGTAAAAGTCTCATCAAGATAACCAAAGAAGCCGTGCTCCCGTCTAAGAACATCCATTTTGCCATCTGAGTACATTCTAGATACAGGTCTTAGTCGCCCCTGTGGCACAGTGATGATGTTGATAGGAATTCCTTTCTTTTCACGAACCTCCCGATAAAGAAGTTTGTAGTCTTCAGGGCACTCCACGACAAACGACCTCCATGTATTTGAACTGACATGGTGTTCAAGGTAAGCAGCAGTTAATTCAGACTTGGGTTGCACCTCGGTTCCTACATGAGAAATGAAACACATTCAGTGCTCTCAAGTAGTGGATAGGATAATAATGCATCAAAACGCAAGCTAGACCGGACTTACCGATAGGGCCGTGTATAGGTCTCCTGAACATTTTCCTATTTTGGTCAATCCACTCGAATGAATCTTTCAAGCCATGAAACTTGGCAAATAGACGCTGTCTCCTTACAGACTTCTCGTCATTCAAACGTGCCAACTTCTGCAACGCTTCATCCTCCTTCTGCTTTTCGGCATCTCTCTTGTCATGGAGTAATCCCAACCGCCTTTTCGCGGCATCCATTTTGGATTTAGTTTCCCTCAACTCACTCTGCGCCTTGCGCAGCGAATCCTCAACTTCTTCCATGGGAGGAAAACTATCCCCCTCTGCTTGTATCTCTTCCAAACGTTTACGTTCATCCCTTACGTCCCTCTCCGCGCGTCGCTGTTGAGCATCGATTGACTGAAAGTCCGCCAGTGCGTTCTCAATATTGTCTTGAAACGTCTGCGCCTTCTTTTCACAATCTTCGTAAGTTTTCCGGTCTTTTTTCACTTTATTTTCTAGCGATGCAAACCGAGATTTAATCTTGTTCACCTCTCCTTCCATCTGGGCATGCTTTTCCTTGATAGGTTTGATTTGCTTTTGAGCCTCTTTCAGTTGATTCTTCAAGTTCGCCCTTACTTCTTTGACTTCCAAGGCTTCCAATCTTTTAGCATCAAAGATCAACCACGCCCTCTTCTTTCTTAACAACTCAATGCGTTCCAGGTAATTTTGACGTTCTTCCATCAGTTCTTTTTCACGTTCGAGGCGACGATTTTCTGCTTCCAAGTTTTTGAGCTTTTCTTCTACTGTTTGCACATCACATCCGCTCGATCGAACCTCCGATTCCAGTTTGATTAGTTCCTGATGAGTATCATATAACTGGCCCGAGAGAGATTTTTCAGTTTCTGCCAAAAGAGACTGTTTATCAAACCCAGAGAAATTTCCAACTTTATCCTGCGGGAGGAAAGTGCAGAGATTATCAATATGAATGTGGTATCTTTCTGCCACAAGCTCTTGCACTGCTTTCAGGGCGACTTTTTGGTTGTTGACGAAGTAAGTCGAAGCACCCTTTCCTCGACCATGCTCGCTCCCCTTATCGCGGTCAATGACACGTTTGATGACGTGAACGGGGCCATTTTTATGACGCATCAGCTCAATCTCTACAATGGCTTGATCTTTTTCATGCTTGATGAATTGTCTAGCGTCGTCGGCGCGACCGAGGAGCGGTGGCTGGCCACCGAGACCGAGGCAGATGGCGCAGAGAATTGTGGACTTTCCTGTGCCGTTTGGACCGACAACAACGTTCAACCTACAGAAAACGATGGAAACATGACAAGACGGAAGAAGTATGAATTCATTTGATTCGGTATGGAAGAAATAATTGTTCTTATTTTTCATCAACACAATCAACGTTCACACTAACCTTGGACCAGGCCAGAACTCGACGGCGTCGTAAGTCAAAAAGTTCTTTAGCTTCACCCTCTTGATGGATCCCGGCTTATAACTCTTGTCAATCTCGGCCTGGGACGGGCGCACAATTTCATTCTCGTCGACTTCGGTCATTGTCAACTCAATTATTGATTGCGTGGGTTTGGTTGTGTGAGGTATTTTTGAAGCCGAGATTGTCAAAAAAATCCTATATGAAAACATGAGAGATTGGAGAGCTACTAAGATTCAAATGAGCAAATATTTCTCATTTCCTGAATATGAGATGAAGACTTTCAGGTGGATTTTATGTAACTGAGCTTTTTATGAGATTTTGCATAAATATTTTTACATGAATTATACGAAAAATAGGTATTCATCACTTACTCAACAAACAAATAAATTTTATGAATTTGTGTTGTAGATTCGAATTTCATGAAAGAAAACTACCATAACACGCGAATGATTAAACCAATGAATAGAAAAACAACGATTGGTGACAGCTAGAGGCAGCACATGCCCAGAGGATCTCTCTGGTGAGAGGAGAAAAATTGTCACTTTGCTATGATATGCATTTGTTAACCAAGGTTTTTGTATCGCACCAATAATACTGTGAAATCTCGATATGAATAAAATGATGTTGACATCAAAAAATAATCATTTGAGCAATTATTTTTGGCGCGGGATTGGAATTATTTTTTGGCTTTTTAGAAGAAATAAACATCTCTATATATTTTATTGTCATCAGCTTTGAAGATTACCTAGTCATGAATAATTCTTGAAATGAATTAGGACCACAGCTGCATGCACCTGTTGAAGAAGACATTTTTAGTTCCAACATCACTTCACAACAAAATCTGGTGTCTTCAGTGCATCAACTAATTGCTATTTATGTAATGAAATCCACAACAGCAAGTCCATAAATAAAAAGTTATCTTGTCTCTCCAGATTTTCATTTCTTCTAATTCCAGTCATATATATGTTTCTATGCTAGTTGTAATGTAATCATCCATTTCAGATCTTTCAACCATTTAAATTCAGGCATTATTTGACAAGACACTCAAGCTCAATGATATATCTAAGATTTGATCACTTTTGTAATATCTCTTTGTTTGCAGAGAAATGAATTGTAGTTATTCTTTTCTCCTGGTGACTTGTGTGGAATGTTAATTTCATCGGAAAGATAAATAAAACTATTATCAATCATGGTGTAGCTTTTCATTTTGTGGTCTCACAACTGAATCTGCTCAAAATTAAAATGTTGATGGATTGCAATTGAAACAGCCACCTCAGTGGTGCATTCACCACCTGGGATGCATGTTTGACAACTGCAATTGGTCATATACTGGCACAAAGTCCTTCCTGTTGCAGGATGCCATCCATGGTCTGAAAATAATGTAGTTAGAATATCATGAAATTTTTAAGACACCTGTGAAATCCCTACTCAGAGCAAGTGCAGCATGACAATATCATACACCTAAAAATGTTAGTTAGAAACACAATGTCTCTACATGGGACTCTTTTATAAGGACATGATGTAAAAGTATGGATGAGTACAATTACATGTATGTGTGCCTGGACACAGTCCACATACTTTGATGTATGTGGCAGAAGACCATGTACTAAGTATCCAAATAAATGTCAATTATAGAGATCTTTGTATCCCATATAAAATATGATGCATGGTTCAGCCACCAACTGGAATAAATGATGCCAGGGATGTACAGTGTACTCCTGAGAATGTTCTACTCTACAACAATACTATTCTTGCAAATAAACAGGAGTAGAGGTAACATCCTCTATTAGAATTTGTCCCCAAATATTGACTCTAACTCTTATTATTATTTTAATTTTACACATGAAATTCAGCAGTGAATTATTAGTCTACAATGAAGCATAATGACTGAGTATTATTGTCATTGTGGAAAGTTGCAGAAGCAAAAATTATTATAGAATAATAAAAACAATCAGACATGACAACCAATTCATCAAACAGTTGAACAGAGTGAACTTGTGATGGTGTTGCACCATTGTGTTGGAACATGTGAAAATTTAAGAAATGTTTGTGCCACCATTAATGGAGAATAAGTTGATCGCAAGTACTGCAAAAAACGGGTGTAAAGTTTGACAGGCAAATCATATTTACAGACATTGATGCCTTAGTGAAACCAAGGATTGTGGTTTCATTTTTGGAGAATTTTTCAGGAGGAAATGATGAGCTGGTCAAAACATGAGTGATTTATCTTTGTCTTGCAATGTTATAGCTGTGTAAGGTATATGACAATCAGCACACTTGGGACTTGGGTGACAAAAAACTTGCTAAGTATTTGAGTGGGGGTAATGTGAATAGATCATTTGGGATGAACAGCAACATGGGTGTTCATTCTTAAATTTTGTCACTTGTTAAGTATTTGATTGGGGATGGTAATGTGGCAGATCCAAAAATGCTAAAGGGTAAGCTGACTGTTAATGAATATTTATAGTTACTATTGATATACCCAATTTTGATGAATCTAAATTTTAATCACTGTAAAATCATGAGAACATAGGTACAGAATCAAACTGTGTGTTGAGACAATGAAGAGTGACAAGACTGTAAGAAATGAAAAATATTAGCAAATGGGAGGCACATGCATCCACAATGAAGAATTCCCAGGAAACTTTGTCAGGCACAAGTGGGAATAACAATCAAACTATATTGTACTACAGCAATCAACAATAGTGTAATTACTTCTATGAGACTTATCAATTGTAATGCTCCATCTTAAGTGTCTTTCATGGCCTGCCAGATCCCCAAAAAATATGTCCAAAGGAGCTGAATGTGGTATTCCAAGGCAGTGGTACATTGTATAAATTTTCCTGGGGCACCACAAAGGAATCTACCATCTACAACAAAAAATTGAGTTACAAATCCCATGAGATCATCAATTCTGTATCCAGTGGCTACTGGCATTTAAACATGTTTGATATGACAGACCTCAAGAAGAATTATGATTCTTTCCTTGTGAGATATGATATAGTAGTAGAAAGAGAATGCAAGGGAGAGTAGTTATAGAAAGACAATAAGAACAGAATAAGTATATGAAGCTGGTGTTCATGCACTTATGGATAATACTGAAAGGTGCAAGTTTTTAGCAATTTTAGAATTGACATGTTCATATAAATCAACCACTTACTCACCTGTTCTATTATTCACATGTGAGGACAGATTGTAAAAAATCCATAAGGTAATGAATATGTTAGACTATCAAGATAAGTGACCATTCATCTCTGATGATAACCTCAGATAGTGTTGGGAATAGCATTTATTAGGTTATTCAAATTGACAACAGCGAGTATATTCTCAACAAACTTACTATCTATTGTATCATTACCCCAACATCTAAATAACTATGATTTGTGATAAAAATTTTCCAAACAGTTCTATTTGGGTATGCATACATTTGAACTGCAGCCAGAAAACTGGATGTAGAATTGTTTTGAAGTCTGTTGAAATTCTCAGTGACAATTGGAAGAAAATGTGGATGAGCCCCATGATATACCATCCTTTTCTCAAGAATTTTTATCCTTTGGTTTGTAAACAATCGAATGGTAAAAAATAACCATTTTGTTTGATGAATCCATTTTGTAATGCTTATTAAATATTACATGGCCTCCAATGTGCATTATTTTTCCTCTCCTTTAGACAACAATATTTCATGATTTTTCTATGCAAATAATGCAAATATGTGGAAAATACAAGATTGAAAAGTAAACTATATTGGCAACTAGAGACTCTGTAACAATGACATGATTAAAATGATACAAATGTAACACTTAAAAATTTATCTTGAATATTGCTTAATGAGGAAATAAATTTGAATTTATTCTCATAAAAATAATTACCATCTTTGATGTCATTTCTCCAATTTTTTACTTAAAAATTAGAAGGAGAATAGCATCAAGTTATATTTTGACTCAACAAGAAATAGCACAGAAAAAATTTTCAACCTTTTCATGACCTTAATTTTTCCTCATTCAGGAAAATGGATTTCAGTGATTATGATGAACTTTTTCAGTATTTGTCACTAATCATTTCAGTTTGTCATCCTTTGATGCACACATCATCATGGCTGAGAAGATGTACAAACAATAATAATGCATGAGTTCTATGATTAGCTCATTTACCAAATCAAGTGAAAGGGGGGAGACTTATTGGACTTTCTGAAAATATTTGTCATATTCTGTACATTACAAAAATCTCAACAATTGGAGTCAATAGGGGAGTCTTGTGTTATAGTTGAGATAGTGAGCTTGAACAAAAAAGAGAACTATTACACCAAATAAAAGTAACCTGGAGCAAGGATTAATTGAAAGATTTAAATTTCATTACTGTAAAATATGGTGCACAGTGCACAAACAGGTTTATCTGAAATTTATTTTTTTCCACAAGAGCCATTGCCTCTGTTCAATCTTAAACATACAGATATGGTAGACACAGATATGGTAGACAAGTCATAAAACATGAGAAAAATCAACAGTAAATAGCTTAGTTGGAAATGATTTATATGTATCATCATTATGCAACAAACTGGGTTTGTTGTCATAATCACAAAAAAGCGATGTTGGACAGCATTTTTCATTTTTACATATTTGAGTTATGTGGGGGAGTTGTGTTGCACATCCATGGCATGTCACTGGAGTTTTTGCTTTTTAATT
>JALLPE010001163.1:0-12880 GCA_036940025.1 Conticribra weissflogii | reverse complement strand
ACAGACACACAGACACACAGACACACAGACACACAGACACACAGACACACAGACATGCAGACATGCAGACATGCAGACATGCAGACATGCAGACATGCAGACATGCAGACACACAGACACAGATGTATAGACTTACGGGAGGGATGGGAATCCACAAAGGAGGGTTCCTTGGAATCCAAGAGAGACACATTGAGCTTTACAATTAGAACATGAGGACTTTTGCACAAAATTTGGTGTACATTCATGATACCATTGAACCATGTTCTTGCCAGAACAAAATTAGTCCATATAAGGTATTGCCAATGTCAACTTACTGTCAATAATGATGAAAACCTAAAACTATAGAATGTGAGATCCCAAATTATAAACTAGATAATGCATTTGTCAATTTTTCCTTTCTATACAGTGGAACCCACTTGCCAGCCTGAATCCACGTTGCACAAATGTTGCAGCAATCAGCAATGTAATCTACTGGAGCATTTGACATTCTTCAAAATCTTTCACTTTTCACTGTGACAATCATGTTCATGTCTGGACTTGGACTCATTTTTTGTTCAGCACACCTTATCATACAAAGGGGCACACAAACCTGAAACCATACTTGATGATCTATTTGTCTTTGCATTTTATGACAATCACAGAGAGGGTAAGTGTTATCCCTGATGTATCTCACTTTGATTCACAGGATTTCTTCTTTATGGATTCCCTTGCATCCCAGAGGTTTGCAACATTACATGCATGTTCCAATCACATATTGCCCCTCTGTCATTCTTGTGTCCTTGTTGTCTTGGCACTCCATGTTGTCTCGCACCAATCAGTTTCACACTCATGTTCATGATTCTAAATAGATTAAAATTACCATTGCTCAATATTGGGAATATTGATATTAGTTAGTGAGTCTGAGAGGAAAAATCCAGTTACAATACATCAGAAAGCATGAACAATTTTGGATATAGAGCATTGCCACCCCCATCAGATACTCCATGAGTATTGATATTCTTTCCACAACCAAAAGATACTCCATGAGTACATATATTTTAAGTTTCCCCAAAAGCATGTCAAATATTTTTCTTAACTGATGTATGGAAGAAACCACCTCACACCCTTTTTCTATAAAATCAACAAGTTGTATATTTCAATCATGTCATCTTACAGTTATTGGCACATTATGAGGTATGATGATCAGGGCTTTAGTGCTGTCATGTGTCAATATATAAGCACAATCTTGTAGTACATTTTACTCACCAATTCAACCTAAAACATTCTAAAATCAGCATGGATTACCAAGAATACTTGAAAAGAGTACTATTTTGAAATGATACAAACTAGAGTCCATCCTGACCCAAGATTACTAACACTTGTTAGCTAGTAACAAAGAAAATTTAAGTTGCCATCATTCAGTTATCTTTTGATGCCAAACACCAATCAAATGTTATGATGGTCTCTTGTGCCTGTCAGCAAAGTGGTTCAATCCATTTTTGTTGATATGTAGTGATCAGCTCTAGTGGCTCTTATTTTGGAGAGGACTGCATTGTCAGGGGCAATGCATCCTCTGTTCTAGCTCCTTTGTGTCAATCAGGAAAGAAGGCTCTGAGCACACAACATGTCTGTGTTTGGCTTTCAATGCTTAGTGATTGCCTGACAGCAGCGATGACCATGACCCAGGTGATCACTACTAGTGATTGGCTACTCTGTGCACTTGGGACAGTTGTTGTTGCAGTCTGTGCTGTCATTTTGAGGGTGTGTGAGCAGACTAACAAGGCATGTCACCAAACTCTTTATCTTCCCGGAGGAAATCATGACAATTCATCCATGGCACTCAGTCACAGGCATCGTTTTTAAAGTTCCGAGTATTGGACGAGTAGTGACCAAGAATTGATCCGTGATTGGATCTTAGTGATTTTATAAAGTGCTAGTTTGATTTTAGCGTGTTGAGTTGAATTAATATTTGATTTTGCGATTGAACTGAAACAATAACGTCCTAGTCATTTACATTATGATTCCATTGTATCTGGAGCTTCTCTTTTCTTCGAAGGAACCAACATTTGAGGCCACACGTGAGGTTTGAAGATTATCGCCAAAAAGTGCGACTGTGGTCGAGTTGGAAAAAAATACTTCATAGATCGGCGATTGTCAAGGCCATTGTGAAGAAGTCGATGGCAATCATGCCGACGATGAGAAAAGGGGAAGATAGGTTGGTTTTTTGGTGGGTCCAAAACATTTCAGATGTAAAGAATGAAATCAACAAATCCACATTTAAACGTCGCTAATGGCAATTTAACACATAATATGCTGGGATCGCTCTGTTCGGGTGCATGATTCATATACTCCATATAAAGGTACAATAAACCAAACAATTCTTTTCGGATGAGAATCAAATAGCTGTATTCGTATCAACCACATAATTTACTATTGTCATCATAATCATTTGTCTTCATGCCGATGCTTCAGAGGAACCACGGCGCCTCTTCCTGGTGGAATTTCTTTTTCATTGGCACAGTCTTCGATATCATTTTATCCTTCCTCTTTATCTCATCAATAACTGCCACCCGAGCGTCCAAACGAACATGACGGACGGGCCTTCCATCAAACAACAAGTTGCAATCCTTATCAGCATCCTCTCTATCGCAATATTCCAAATTGATGTCATCCTGCTCGGCAAATACTTTGATTTGGCGTTCGGGACCACATGCCGATTGAAGAGCTCGCTCCGCAAGCATCAGTTGCCAAAATTTTCCACCGACGGCATCAACTGCCAAGTGTGCCGAAACTCTTTGGAAAGCTCCTTTTAGGATGGAATCAACTCCACGACTTCCCCAGCAGCCGGCCCTCCAGACGACGGAGCTGTATCCGCTACGTTTTCCGAGGTGATTCATTACGTCGATGGGGTCACTTCCTTTGAGGACTTCGACACGGACTCCCAACTTGAGCAAACGTTGTTTGAGATCCTTGAAGTAATAGGATATGCGAATCACTTTGTAAGACAAACAAAATTGAAATCAACATCAAAACATGGAAAACATCATATCCCATACCTGAGTTTTTTCAATTTCTTTCTGGATGAAGTCGTTAGATGCCATTGCTGCCATTTGGCATTCCAAAGCCTACAATTCAAAAGAAAATATTCATAGCAGGAGAAAAAAAACAATTTAGTACAGTCTGCAGGAATACAAAGTGCAAGAGAAAATCAAACTACTCGTACCGCTTCTGCCGCCAACTCGGCGTCCCCCGATTCAATAGCAGCCTTGGCCTTCTCCGAAGCCTCCGCCGCGGCTGCAGCAGCCTTGGCAGCCGCCTTCGCCACGGCAATGGCCCTGGCATTGTCACCATGCCGAAGTAGCACGCGAGTCGGCTTGCGCCCCTCTCCCCTCCAAAACTCTTCGATGTTAACTCCCAAACCCAATTTCTCCGAATCGTCGTTGGTGATGGGAAGATCCTTCAAATCCGTTGCATCCATGACGAGGATGCGTTCAACTCCTGCGGGTAGAGACTTTCCCTGCGTGGCTAGCCATTTCAATCCTTTGAGCCTCGCCGCGAGAGACGGATCGTCTACCGGTCCATTTCCAGGTTTCGGGAAGGTGGCCACGCAGGCATCTACTTGCTCGTACCTGAAGCGAAGATGTTGGTTGCAGTGCGGGGAATGAGGATGAAAAATCACGACGAAATCCGAAAGGATAATAATACACGATGAAGGAAACACTCACCACGGCATCATGGGATTTTTTACCAACGATGCTTGATTGTCCTCATCCTCGAATTCCATGTTGAAGTAATCATCAACCTCGGAAGAAAATTCATCGACTTCCTCATCGGTGTCAGCGGCCCAAATGGATTCGGGAGGAGGCGCTATTTCATTTATAGTGCGATTAACGTACATCGCGAAGTGATGATTGGGAACGTGGACGATAGTGTGAATGTTTCATCCCGAATCATCGTGATTATTTGCACACTGCAATATCGCTTACCGATTTCGTACGTTCCAAAGTCTCTGTACGACAAGTGCTGTCCTCCGAAATTCTTTCCAAAGGAATTGCCGTTCCTGGCAAATGCCTCGGCGTCGGTACTGTCGATGACGCTGCAATGCAAGTGTCCGAGGGGCTATCGCGGTCAAACGAGTCCACGGGATTCGAAACAACGAAATTCATGAGAGAGAAGGAACAGAAAATGGTATCATGGAAATGCAAACGTGAAAATCTCACCCTTCCAAATCGCTTCATATGCTGACGAGCCATGCGCTGAAACTTGGTGTTGCAAAACTCGGTGTAGCCCTTGATGAGGTCTTGGCACTCCTCCTGCAGTATTCCCATCGTGACACTGAGAACATATTGTAATATTTTACAATAAATACCCAAGATATCGGTGTTAGATTGGGTCAAACGACGCAGAATTCGCAAAAACCAAGAAGTGTCTCTGTTTGTCCACACAATGCGTGGACGCACTCACCTAACACCCGCAGCATGCAACGATCCCGCCCCCTTGGTGGCATACTCCGGACAGGGATCTTGGCATCCGATGACGAGGCGCGGTACTCCTGACATTTCGATGAGTTGGGTGATGGATGGCTTTTCCTCTCTTCGCGAAATGCACCAAGACGATTTTTCGGAGTAAGGAATTGCAATCATTCATCGTCAGTTGCGCGGACAAAACGCGATGTCATCGGCAATGAAAACAAAATCTCGAAATTTACGAAGGCATGAATTGTACTCACCCTTGCCTCTCGTCGCTGGGCTCCAAGGTAACATACAAGGTGCTTTCCGAAATATCCTTCCGAAATTTCGAATCAGACGGCCAGGCAACGCACCATTCCCTGAGGGGAGTGGCTTGAATTCCCGCTTCTTTGTAGGCAAACTCTACGGCGTGGGCAGCGTAGTTGGAACGACCTTTTCCCAAGATCTGATGGCATTGTTCGGGTAATGATTGTTGTGTTATTTTTGAATTTGGGTGTCGTTGGCATGTCCGCGGGAGTTGTTGCATCGATGATAATCAGTAAGAGGATTATTTTCGTTGATGTTGTGTCGATGCAGAATTTTTTTTTATGTTGCATCACAATGAAACAAAATATTGTCGGAGCATTCCACGATTGCGATATTGTTGTGTTTGTGTTTGTGTGCAAGTTATTGAATACAACAACGGCATGAGTGTCGAGTAAAATGCGGTACAAATGACCATGTCCAAACATGACAATCTGTCGAGTTCCCAGTAGGATGCATCATCAAATGATTTTCACATCACACAACGCAACACGCAACAGAATACCAAAATCACGACAAGTTCTCAACAACTCGGCAAAGATCCATGTCAAACTCACCCTGCCGTCCTTGGCCACCAAAACAGCCCCGCAAATGGGCCTGGGAAACGGTCCGTGCGTTCCCCTTTCCCCTCCCCCGGATTGCGCCATGAAAATGGCTTGTCGCATCATTTCCTTGTCCTTTCTGGTTTCTTCGTCATCGTCATCGTCATCATCGTCGTCTCTGACTTCGTTTTCCCCCTCGCCGCTAATTTCCCCGTCCATTTCTCCTCGAACGAAATGAGCCCCCGCCACGCCTTCCCCGCCATCGGCCACGGCGGAACGAATGTCCACCGAGTCGTCTCCCGCTTCCCCCAAGTCGGCTCCTTCCAACACACCTAGGATGACGTCATCGACGCTGACTTTCTCTTCGAGATCGCTCGCATCTCGTCCGTTGACGATGCCGTCGATTGCGTTTGAAAATTTTCCGCTTTTGCCGCCAGAAGAAGAAGACGCGTGGAGGGTTACGAACTCGGTCTTTCTGGCCGAGTGACGATGATGATGTTGTTGCAACGAGCCGCGAAAGGCAAGGCAGGTGGTGGACGCAGCGACGATGGCCGCAGCTGCGGGCAAGGTCGATAACAACTTCATGATGGCGATTGCTATTCTGCTACTGCGGAAGCTTTCTGCGATTGCTATTCTTCTACGATGAACGACCGGACGGATTCGAAGTCTTTTATTCGAGGTCAAATGGGGAAGAAAATGGGACGGATCCGATCTGCGGTGGCTTCCTCTCCGTCAAACACCAAACATAACCACGACGGAGCGTAAATTATAGTTAATAAATAATGATAATTACAAAGATCGCTAAGGTGCAGAGAAAACGAACAATTGTTCTTCCCTGAAAAGGCGAGGAACCTCGCTTTTATAGGTACTAGGTACTATGGTTAGTAGTACAGAATTGTGACTATCCTGTTTTTGGTGTTTCCTCTCCGTCAAGCATTTTTTTATAAAAAAATCCTAAATTGAGGTAACGCACGGTAATAGTTGGTGATGGGATAATAAAATAAAATAATATATTAATTATTGATTCATTGTTGATTGCCGGTGACGTTGATGATGTTGCTGGCTTGTCTCCGGAATCAAAGGGTTACACATCGAGGACAGACGGTCTGACACGCGGAGATGACACAAAGGTTCTTTAGGATTCTTCTACTGATTCACACACATTGACTTTCCACGGTAGCGTCAATGTAAGAATGTCCAATGACATAAAGAGATCATCACCTGTAAAGATGATGTGAACGATGACGGAGATTCACAGCATGTAACTCAAATCTTACACGTATTCAAGTATGTCATTATTATTTCGGAGAGGTGAATTTTGGCGCCAAATCATACCCAGACTAAGTGAATTTCAGGGAGACAATGAACCTTGTGACATCAATGGTAGTGGGTATTGGTACAGGTGATCTGCCTTTGACTGAAAATTGCAACCCCACCAATTTCATTAGGATTAGTATAGTAGAATAATACAGATGAGAAATGCAATATTGAATCATAAGAAAATCAACGATGCATCTCTTGGAAAAACTGATGAGATTATCTCTTTTAAAATATCATGATTGTATTGCATTTGAACAAATTGCCCAACAAACAAAACTACCTGCCAAAACTGGACCAAAGGTTTGGGAAAAATCTGTAATTGTAAAAATAGCAATATTCAGAAAGATTAAATCACCAGCATGCTGTGTCTGTGGTAAGCATGCAATTTTGGGATCAATGAGCATTGAAATACCCACATTTTGAGTCAAATTGTCCAAACATATAATTGAGTCAATGATTTTCAAAATGTTGAAACTCTATGATTGATTCTATTGAAGACAATGAAATGAAAACCATTTATGATCAAACTGATAATTCAAAGATTTTTGATTCAGCATGTGACAAATCAGATATTTGGTTGAAATAGTGAGAAATTATTCAATATTTATGAAGGGTGGCTACCTATGTAAGAAAAACATGTTGAAATGGTATGAATTATACACTAAAAAGAAGGGATGCTGGAAGAATCAATGTAACTGCTATGAAATTTATCTTTTATAATTCTAGTATTCCAATCAAATACAATACATATGCTTGTTAAAAATTTGGTTCAAAGTGTCTACAAACATTTTGGGAATACAGAGAAACATGGAATTATCAGATATGATCTTTGCATTCAATTGGAATTCATTTTGACAAAGAGAATCATAGATAGTAATGGTGTTTCAGCAATTTATTCTTTGCCAAGTATAAATGAAATAATGTACATCATCCATGAAGATTATTTTCATGCTCATTGTTCAATTTAAGTGCTAAAATGATTTGGTAAAAATAAATCCTAGTGTGTTAGCAACAAAAATGCATTGGTTGACACAAATCGGTTTTGTTAATGAAATGACATTAATCAGTTGTGCGCACCAGTTTGCCTGCACACTAGCATGACACCATAAATCTATTCCACAAGACAGAAAAGCAAGCAGTATGTAATCTGCAGATCCTCATTTCAATGCAGGGTAAATGTGGAAGTGTGTGATGAAAAATTCTTGTTCCACTTTTCACTTCAACAACCTTGAACTTAAACTTTGTAGGATTTGAGCAAGGCACCTACAAGCTCAAACATGAATCACATATGGGCTGTTGGTATACAGAAGCAGTTTATTATTGAGAATCACCTCAAAGGAAAATGACAGGAAGGTACAGCAATGCAGTGGAGGATGCAGTGGAAAGATGCTGCAATGATGGATGCAGGATCAACTGCAATGAGTTAGAGTAAAGTGAATAATGTCAGAGAAGGCAAAAAAGATGGCATTGTCTACACTACTGCTTTTGCTCCCGCCATCAAAGTTGTAATGGTTTGGATTACTGTCTTGAATAGATTTTAGATAATATATGTGAGATATTTGAAGATAAAGGATGAGGTATCAGGGAAGATACAGCATTTAGGAAGAGTTTTTTATTGCCCTTATGAATCTGACTTGCATTGACAATTGGCTGGTTCCCTTTTGGTTGGTATTGGATTTTGAATTTGGATGTTGCTTCTAATGGCCATTTGTCAGATTCATCATGGTTTCCTCATTGCTTGTCCCAAATACAGCAATTGAAGTGAAAAGAGCAAGAAGAATGATTCCCAGAGAATCTGACACTAAAATCAACTTTGGAATAGTCCCTGCTCTACCAATTCTTCTTTTTTGTCTTCATCTCTGGCTTGTTCAGCATTCTAATAATGTCATTTGTCTTTGAAGCGGCCTTTTTCATTTTTCATCATAAATGTCATAGTTGACATTGTAATAGTGAATTTAATTATTGAAATTGAGATGATTTGGAAAGTAGAAATGATAAAGTCCAAGATTTTACTCTGAGAAAACCTCATTAGCCACAAGAAAAAAAACAGGATTATTGTTTGATTTGACATAAGATATTGTAGGAATTCCTAGTATTTTTGAGCAGTTACATTTTGAAAAAGGGGGGCCTCATTTTGGCCTATATTCCACAATTAATAATCCAAGATATCAGCCAAAAATCCAAATACAAAATAGACATGTGACAATTTCAGACAGATGCATCCCAAGTCTTGCAGATTATTACAATATTTGTTACATTCACATTGAATTTTACAAAGTATGTATACAATATACAATTGAATAGATTGTGTCATTAGGTGTTTCAAACATATCATAGTTTACATTTTTTGCATTAACCACTTATTTTTAGCACCACTGCCAGATGGATCCTTAATGCAATAAATGACCAATTGCTGTATATTCTAAGAGCATGGAGCTGTACAAAGAATTGAAAAACAAAAATTGACAAAACTTTGTTAATATATTTACTACCTCATGTGCAATTCAGATACAAGAATAAAATACTTGAAGAAAGTTAGCCACTTAACTGTGAAATTGGTATGCACTTTACTGAGTTATGGTGACTCTAGGAGATTGAAGTAGGCAATGCATCAGAATTAAAGGAAGGGTAGAGACATGAATAGTATAAAAACTTCAAACTTAAGTGCTAAAACTGCTGCTGCAAAGGAATAATTTGAGTTCATTTGTGAAGTGCAAACACAGAATGCAAAGGGTTTGGAAGGGAGCTACAAAACAAAAATCAACCAATTGAATATTTGAGGGGACAAGTAAAATCAGCAAACAAATGTGTCAAGTGTTAAAGCCTATGAAAGGTGGAAGCAAAGTCTCATACTTGTTGGGGGGTGACAACTGACAACAATCAGACAAACGGTGACCAAGGTAAGGCACAGCAATGAGATTTGTGGGGGTATTTGATACAGACAAGGACCAGATGCAAAGGCCCTGTTGACAAGGCTCATGACAGCTGAAAACAATGATGAAATTGGGACAGGACAAGGTGCAAACCATGGACTATTGCTTGGGAGAACAAGCTTTGAAATCAATGGTATACATCAAAACAGTTTTGGCCAAAGCAGGCAAGTCCGCAAAGCAAATGCAATCTGGCTCATGGAGGCATTTGAGGCAAGAAAGCATGAGGCTGAAACTTGTACAGCCATAAAAAAGCAGCAGGCAAGACTCACGAGGATCAGCACAACAAATTGCTATGGGGTATCCAAAGCAGACAAATGGCAAGCAACAAGCAACAATTTTTTTGAATGATAATTGAGGCTTGTGCTGGGGATGGACAAGGCAGGTGAGGCCCCACTGGCATCTCTGGGGTACCCATGGGCCATGGGAAGCATGGACATTGCTTCCTTGCCACCACCAAGTGGAACTGGCTACCGCCATTTGCTACCAACTCTTCATTCCTCCATTTAACTAGATACCTTTGTGTCTTTGCAATCAATCCCACCTATTCATAAAATTTCACAATCTCAACAATTCCACAAATAGAAGAGAAAAAAGAATCTATTGATTGTTCAAAACATGCTTTCTACCAAAAGGGATAACAAGAGCTAAAAACAATGTTGGAGGTATAACATTCTGTGAGTGCAGTCAAATGGTGAGTGAAATTACAAATGAATTTTGAAAAGGCAATATTGAAATATATTCAAAAATGGTTCTGGTAATTTTTGGACTCATCTGCTTTTGGCTTTTGTGATGTCAGACTGCTAATTTTGCATTGTGGACATACAATCCATGCAAAATTAGCAGGCTGAAAGAAACAAAAATATATTGCCGGATGAAAATTATTGTTTGGTATGGTTAGTAGACGATAATAGAGCATTGTACCCTATCATTTTTTTGGGTCAATAATTTTATTTTATTTGTCAAAACATCTTTCTCAAGATTGGATATTACGACATTTTAACCCTCTCATCCTCATGAGATAAATGATCTTACTAATTCATACGTTTAAAATTATCAATGCAACTTCAAGTAAAGAAGATATGTTGTATTCAAATTATGACATCATTAGTCATCATCACCGATTATCCACAAGTCAAGCAGAAGTATTTTACGAACTACGTCAAATACAATAATAATTATACGTCGTCTTTGTACAACAACAACAATTACAAATAAAAAGATGGAGAGAAAAAGAAAAAAAGAAAAAAGGGGGCGAGTTGATCTTTTTTTGCAATATTTCATATTCCTACAACATACGAGACTCTTGTTTGACCGTACGTACCGTAATATTGTGTACTATTTCAATCGTAACCCATTTTGTATATTTTGTACTTGCCAAACAAAACTTTTTTGTTGCCTTCTTTTCTCGAGAGACAACGTTCTCATCATAACTACGTATGGTACACAAAATCCACTTACTCACAGATGCATCATCCTTCATGACAATAATAATATCCTCGAGCCTTGTGCAGCATTCGACGATCCTTGACCAAATACTTCCCTTGGTTACAATGACTCGCAGGCGAACCCTTTCTTCCTCCTTCATGAAACTCTTTTCTCCATCCACGGTGTCGTCGTCTTGCACTACGCCGTCACACATGGTACAATGGCCTTCGAAATCTTCCCATCGCCGCGTATTTTCTGCAATGATCATGGCGGTCATATTGTCGACGACTCCCTATCCGACATGGTTTCCGTTGCCGAAAGCAGACATGGCGAGAAAAACAACCACAACTTCAATAATATTTGCCTTGGCATTTTCTCCTTCGAGAAATTGCCATCGCAAGAATATCATTGGCACTGCTACCGCCACAACTGCTGCTTCTAGTATAAGTTACCGGCACGGCAAGAATTCGAGACATTTTGATTGTTTACAATTGTCGTCTTTCTCTTCCTCTTCGTCCAAAGAAAGCGAAGAAGAAGGAGAAGAGGGCGTTTCTTCATCATCATCAGATACGTCGTCAGTCCCGTATCCCAATCCCCAAACACCCGAACAAACCATTCAAAATCAGCTCTACCACTTCCAACGCAACGACCTCCGCTCCGCATACGCCTATGCCTCCCCATCTAACAAACGGATCACCGGTCCCTTTTCCCAATTTGTCGAAATGGTAAACACTCCTCCATATGATTTGATTTTGGGCTGCGAGAGATTCGATGTTCTTTTGGAGGTTTTGCCCGACGGCGACTACGGCACGGAAGGAGCTGGAGCAGCAATGGAAGGGGTCGCTGCAGTGGAAGAAGAAGAGGAAGATGACGGTCGAGACGGCAAACCGATGAAAGTCAAAGCGAAAACATCATGCTGTCTCGTGTGCATACGGCCAGGACGGCATGCCAGGAAGAGATTTCCTGTGTGGTTTTGGTGGGAGGTTGCCAAGGTCGGAAATATCGATGACGATTACGATGACGAAGTGGAAGAGGAAGATCATGAGGATGGGGATGGGGATGACTTTTTATTAGACGATTATGATAGTCGAGCACGTTGGCAATCACAAAAACAACAAACATATAGCATTGATGAAAACGACAGCAATAATTCCAGTACCGAAAATAGAGGAGAATGGAGAGTCGATTGCGTGGTTCCTGATTTCGAAGATTTAGAATTTGAGGCAGAGGTTATGTCCATTGAAGACTTCGGAATGGGGGACGACGATGATGACGATGATGAGGATACAATTTATTTAGATTTTGAATTCTAGGAGTTCTGAATTCTTTCATTCACGGAAACTACAGCTTGTTGCATCATTGTCGTTGGGACGCATCATCATCAGGACAACTTATGTACTTACAATACACGGCATGAGTGATTCTTGATTATGAAACTTTTCTAACATATGATGGGATAATGAATGAATAAGACAGGGAATGAAACTTGCATTTCATTGGCATGATTTTACTCCTCCTGTTTCGTTTCATTCTTACGAATTAGTTGAGCAGTGAGGTATCTAACAACAGCGTGCGAATTTTATGACTCTTTTCGAATTACGAACTATTTTACCTACTGTTTCCACAAATAATATTATGGAACATCGCAAACATTTTGCAACGCCCAGCCGTCAGGAAAACTGAACTTGAATGTATTACTATTTTTTGTAGTTTAGCCTTAGAATTGCAAATACTCATTCTTTCCTGTTATATGAATCATTATTTATCTTGCGTGCGCGCTGTTGGGATCTTCTTTTGAGTTATTGTCGATTATTTCGGACCCTAAAACAAGCTTGAAATGAAGTTACATCATGCAAACTTGGTCCGGCGTAGAAACTAACAGATTATTTCAAATCTCTGGAGGAATCTC
>JALLPE010001162.1:0-12861 GCA_036940025.1 Conticribra weissflogii | reverse complement strand
AAACAAAATTTATTTTTCTTTATACACAACAAAAGGGATTAAATGCAATAAATTGGCTCTCTGTCCTTATTTCCCTTACCTTCAATGCTGTCTAAATTGAAACTAACTTTCCTTTGTTCAACCCAAGCATGAGTGTCACAACAGAATCAAAATGGCCAATTCAATTAGACAACAAGACATGGTTATCATCCTTTTCTTCCTCACAATATTTTTCATCATTATGACAATTTTAAGAAAAATGAAAGAACAGCATTGAATGATTTCCATAAATGTCTTCCAAAGTCTGGTCACTGATTTTGACATTTCAGAATCTCTTTTCATGCATTTATATAAGAGATAAGCTTTACTTTTATTTGCATTAAAATTTTCAAACAGATGCTCTTTATAATGTCCTATCTTATTCCATGCTGTGTTTGCTCCTAAAATGTTGTTCATGGCTACTTTCTTTGTCTTGTCATCCTTTTCTTTCTGCATTATTTCTTTCTTGAAATTTCAACTTCACAAACTGGAAAAATTCTGGATTATCAAGGGAGAAGATACCAGATTCCAATACAATTTTTGTGCATTTCTCCCCATGATCTTCTGTTCTCTATGTTGGATCCTTGGTCAGTCTCTTTTCATGATACTTTGGGCAAGTTCAGGGTTGCAAAATTATTCATCCTGTTGAATTTCTCCATTGTTTTTTGTTGCTTATGATTGATTCATCAAAGCTATAACCAGAAAAGTCAGACAGACACACTTTGTTGTTAACTAGTATTTCTGATGTTGGAGGACTCTCAACTTTATGGTTGTATTCACACTGTACAAATTTTATACAATCGATGGTACATTCTTTTGTGTAAAGTCTTGATGGCAATATCATAACCCTCCTGTGGAACTCTCCCATTGTTTGGTCTTTTCAACTTGACAATTTCCTTCACCACTCACCACTTTCTAAATTATTGCATCATTTGTTGTTTTATTTACACTGTTGTCTGTCATCATAAAATATTAGCAGCAAATATTATGATATGACAGTATTGTTGATTGCAGGATTATAATCATAAAATTTATTGGGTAAATGCAGTATGGTATTTGTTGGATGGAAGGATGTTGTGTGATGTTGCTTTTTGTGATGTGCCATCAGTGCATGCCCTTCTGTCTCTGCCAACAAAAAATACACATATTATACTTTGCATGATATATTCTATACAAATTTTTGATGTCATTTTTCATGTGTATTTTGCATAATTTTTGTACAAATATATTCCCATCAACAACAAAATGGCACAGATGTCTGAGAAAGGGCAACAGGAAACAACCATGGCCATGTCTGTTAAACACTATTGTACCATATAACTTTGGAACTAAGACATCAAACAACAACCTTTGCAGGGAGATAGATGATAATACAAGTAAAAATATTCTGGACATCATAGCGCTGAAAATGAGTAGAGTAAAAGTTACAAAAAAATTTTGTTTAAGAGGCAACAGTGGCTCAATTTAATCCCAACGGTATAAAGTAATTTTTAACTGGTATCGTACTTTAGGAGCACATAAGATTTTGTAGAAAATGATATATAGCATCCACGTGGAATAAAATCAGCAGGACGAAACATTCCATCGACTATCAGACGATGTCAACAACCTCAAAAAATTATGTTTTCATACCTAAAATTATTTATTACACACACAGTGCACGAGCGAGAGAGAAAACAATGAAGAAATCAGCCACGAGCAAATCCTCCGGCAGCAACACAAGGGTTTCCTTTTTGGCCACATGTATTATCCTCGCCCACACGAAGACGCAATCATGCAGCGCCTTCACTTCTATTCCCATCGAACCCGCCACCTCGACGACGCGCCAATCCCCAATCCTCCTTCGCGAGTCCGCGTCGACATCCCGTGACGTGATCGAGCCGCCGCTGAATCCCCTCCTCTCGCAAATCAAACCCTCCAAAACCGTCGAAGTCTTCTCCCTCGTGAAGCAAATGGAAGCCGACGGCGAAGCGGTCACCTCCCTCTGCGTCGGCGAACCGGATTTCGCCCCTCCCCAGTCGGTCCTCGACGCGGCCTCCCTGGCCATGCAGAACGGCCAGACCCGCTACACCGCCGTGACCGGCACGGCCGAGTTGCGCGCGGCCATCGCCAAAGATCTGAAAGAGCGAAAGGGCGTGCAATACGACCCGCAGACCGAAATCGTGGTGGGCAACGGCGCCAAGCAGTGCGTCTATCAGGGCCTCATGGCGGCCTGCGGAGAGGGCGACGAGGTGATCATCCCGGCGCCCTACTGGCCGAGCTACCCCGAAATGGCCCTCCTGGTGGGCGCCACGCCGATCATACTGGAGACCAAGGTCCGAGACGGATACCTCATCAACCCCGCCGACTTGGACCGATGCCTCTCCCAACGCCCCAAAGCCAAAGTCCTCATGCTCTGCAACCCCTCCAACCCCACCGGCGGCGTCCACTCCGCCGAGCTCCTCGCCCAAATCGCCCGAGTCCTCCGAAACTACCCCCGAATCGTCGTCCTCGCCGACGAAATCTACGAACGACTCGTCTACACCGCCGACGGGAAATGCACCTCCTTCGCCTCCCTCCCCGACATGTTCCACCGCACCATCACCCTCAACGGCTTCTCCAAATCCCACGCCATGACGGGCTTCCGCCTCGGATACCTCGCCGCTCCCGCCCGCTTCGCCAAGGCGGTGGCCACCCTCCAGGGGCAGATCACGAGCTGCGCCAGTTCGGTGTCGCAGGCGGCGGGCGTGGCGGCCTTGAGGGACGTGGGGGAGGAGTGGCTGCTTGGCAACGTCGAGATCATGAGGGCGAAACGGGATTACGTCTTGGGGGAATTGGAGAAGATGGAGCACGTGGAGGTGGCGGTGCCGCCGGACGGGGCGTTTTACGTGTTGCCGGATGTTTCGAAGTATTACGGGGGGGATGACACGCAGTTGTGTTTGGATCTCTTGAAGGAGAAGAAGTTGGCGTTGGTGCCGGGAAGTAGTTTTGGGGCGGAGGGGACGGTGAGGATTAGTTATGCTACGAGCATGGAGGAGTTGGAGGTGGCTATGACGAAGTTGAGGGAATTTTTGGAGAGTAAGGCTTGATGAGTTATGGGATTTGGATGGAATGAGAATCGGGCGCTAGAAGAAATAATAACATAAGTGATATAGTAGTTCGTGATTTCAACTATAGCCATTGTTATGGTATACTAAGAGACAAATATTATTTGATTTCAATGCTTGGTGAGTAGTGGAAGGTATGCCAATAAAGACGAATGAGTTTCATCTAGGAGATTTTCCTCGATGATAGTCCTCCTCTGGCGAGAATATATCGTATGATTGAAAAGCCCGCTTGAATGGTAAAATGACATCATGATTCCAAGACAATAATTTTGAGAGCATTAAAATAATCCTGCTGGCAATCAATTATTACTATTGTAAACGCAAAATGCGGATCGATTGATTACGAAACATTTCGTGTATTCCTTTGTCACAAATAAAAACAAGAGTAACGCAGACGATCATCTTCCATCTTGAGGGTCATGTCCAAAGTGAAAAGAACACCGAGAATCGTTCGAGTTGTGACAAGAAACAACGCGAAAACGGCTTTGAAGATGCAGAGATGGGATGCTTCAACCACGCTACGTTATGCCAAATGCCAAATCGAATGACTTGTATTACTTCATCTTACGAATTGTTTTCAAAACACATTATTACCTCATACTACATCAAAGTCAATTGAATGCCTTGACAACGAAGCAAATTGACATCCCAACGGAGCCTCGAAATATTAGAGCTACATCAGTTTGCAACCCCTTCCACCCCAAATCATAACTTCGACACAACGAATAAGAGCACCAGCATCCACCATCCCCAATCCCCCAAACATCTCGTCCCCGTAGCAACTGCGAATTTCGTTTACTTCGCCGCCTCGACTTGAATCTCCACCAAAAGCCGAGGAGAAGCGAGCTTCGCCTCCGTCGTCGCCCTCACGGGCTTATTATCTTGATCCACCCACTCCTCCCAGACTTTATTCATCCCCTTAAAATCCTTCTCGATGTCCTTCAACCATATCGTCGCCCGAATCAACTTGGACTTATCCGTCCCTGCTTCTGCCAAGAGCTTGTCGATCTTGGCGAGTGTTCCTTTGGTTTGGGCTTCGACGTCGGTGGATTCGAGGCTTTCGTCGACTTGGCCGGAGAGGTAGACTATGTTATTGTGGATGACGATTTGGGACATGCGGGGGTGGTTGGTGTGGATGCGTTCTATTGTGGTTGTCATGGTGGCGTTCGTTATTTTTGACGATGTGGTACGATGTATGGTACTATACCGCACGGGACTACTACGCTTTTATTGTGTCCTACTTCGGTGGGTGCCGTCGTTTGAGCGAGATTGTGAGAGTGGGAGTGATGGAATTGTGAATATTCTAGTATATTATCATTACGAAAAGATCCAATTTGTTGAGAGAGAGAGATCGCAAACTGAGGTTGACGGGAACGCCACTCCCCACAACAAAAGGGTCACTACGTTGAATTACGATTTTTGCTGACCACAACCTATGCAATCCTATCATAGAATGAATTTCATCTCATGACTATTGGCCATAAATTAAAGTAGACATCTTGATTTAGGTTCATCTAAAGTAATAGCTTTGATTTACCTCTCCTTACAAAAAAGATCCTCTGGATCCAGGATCTCATTGTCCATCCGGGGGCTGACGAACGGGGCGGAGTGAAGGTCGGAAGGAAGTTTTGTCTCGCTCCCAAGAATGATGGGAGGGTTCGGATCTCAAAAGTTCCGTCCAAACGTGGGAATTTTATAAAATTTAGAAAAAGGCATTGCAAAACAATGATATCTTTTTGAGAAGATCGTTTGTTGGACGGACTTCTCATTCCAATAACCTTCTCCATCAAGCGATAGGTAATACTTTCGTAAATATTTTCTCTTTGCTAAGCACCTCTAACCCCTCTATAGAGAGAGAGAAGATAATATCGATCACGCACCATGCATTGGCTGTTGATTTTGTTCTTTAGGGCTGATGAAAAATCGCAAACAAACGACGAAACAGTAATCATATTTGGTATTGTACCCTATCCAATAAAAAATAATCCAATGAATAAGATCATCGTGCCCAATCGATGGTTGCTTACTCATAAAAAATAAACGCAAAATCCAATAATCAACAATAATAATTCAAAACAAAAATGGCTCTAAGAGGAGTAAAAGTATTGGACTTTAGCCGCGTTCTCGCGGGTCCATTTTGTACCATGGTGAGTCGAACTCATCTACAGAATATTCGAAAAGTATTGATCAAATCATATTACGCCCAACGATGTTTTCATAATTGAATCTTCGAGCTCATTTACATTAGCCATGCCACAATTCTTTCTGATCTCGTCATTCTTTGCAATCTCTCCAACAGCTTTTGGGCGATGTAGGAGCATCCGTCCTAAAAATCGAACGTCCTCCCAAACTCGGAGGGAAAGAATGCAGCACTCGCGGCGATCGCCTATGGGCCGCCCGCCGAGGAGGAGGTGTCGGCGGCGGTGACGACTCCCGACGCTTCGGACCTCCCTTCCTCCCACTTGGTTTTCATCACCACGATCCGGAAAACATCGAGGATGAGCGCCTTTCTACCTACTACTTATCCATCAATCGCAATAAACGATCATTTGCCTTGGATTTGAGTCATGAGAAGGGAAGGCAGATTGCGAGGGATTTGGCGAAAAATTGGGCCGATGTCATTGTAGAGAATTTCAAGCCCGGGACGATGAAGAAGATGGGATTGGATTACGACGATTTGAAGGATGACAATCCTGGTTTGGTTTATTGCTCTATTAGCGGTTATGGACCAGATGGCCCCTGGTCAAAACTTCCCGTGAGTTTACAGTCTTGATTTGATCACATGAAAATTATTTAGACTTTTCAATCTAATCTTCTCTTTTCATGTTTGGAACTCGCACCATTCTTTTTACTGCTCGTTGTACTTCCACACAATTCATCAGGGCTATGATGTCGTAATTGCAGGAACACATGGTAAGAAAGGAAAATGATATCGCACTACAGCTATCGGTTTTGTTCAAATCTTTTCAACTAACTGTTCCGCCATCGTTGGTGAATCGATTAGGACTTATGTCCATCACAGGCAGTCCGGATGCTCCTGCAAAAGTGGGTGTTGCCATGACAGACATAGTCACCGGAACATTTGCTCATGGCGCAATTCTAGCGGCCCTTTACGACCGTGCGGCCCATCCTGAAAAGGCAGGCCAGCGTGTGGATTTGAGTTTGATGGAATCCCAGCTTGCCTGCCTCTCCACCACAGCTGCTGGAGCTTTGAACTCAGCACCCGGTACTCCACCACCAGGGCGTAGGGGTACTGCCCATGAAAGTATTGCACCTTACCAGGCATTCAAATGCAAAGACGGCGAATACTTTGTCATCGGTATGTTATTTCTTGTTTCCCTCACAAGAAATAACAAAATATATTCATACCTCTCATTTTTTTCTTCTCTTACATCTCAGGAACCGGAAACGACGCCCAGTTCCGTAAACTCTGTGAAATCATTGGCAAACCTGAACTTGCTGATGACGAGAGATTTCTCACAAATGGAGATCGTGTCAATGCGAGGGATGACCTCATTCCCATTTTGAATGTGTTGTTCGCCAACAAGACGAGAGATGAATGGTGGAATCTCATCGGTGGACATGGATTCCCCTGTGGCCCAGTTCGGAATGTTAAGGAGGCATTTGATTGCGAGCAGGCTCAATACAGGAAGATGACGTTGGAAATGGACCACCCCGTGGCTGGGCACATCAAGGTTCCAGCCCATCCCGCAAAATTCAGTCGCACTGCACTTGCAGATGGAACAAATGCACCTGTTCTTCATCCTCCTATGCTTGGAGAACATACCGAGGAGACTTTGATAAACCTCTGTGGTATGCATCCAACTGAGGTTGACAAGCTTGAGGAGGAAGGTATTGTTAGCTGCTGGAGAGGTAATGACAAAAAGGATGTGGAAAATTTTGCCTAGACAATGGAATGCGTAGTGTCTAGAAAGTATGTAGGATTCGAAAATTTTCAAATGATGCGGGGGACTCCTTGTACACAAGAGTAAATTAGATCGAGGGAAACACATTACTTAAACACGAAACATGCAAATAAAATATGTAACACGGCTCATTCCTCATCGCTGCTATCGAATAACTTCTTCTTCGCACCAAGCGGTGTAGGAGCATCTTTATCACCATTGAACACATGGTCATCGTCAGAATCTTGGGTCGAATTTTGTGAAGCTTTAGGCTTGTATTGCTTCGACTTCATCCAGTCATCTTCGTCGTCGTCCCCCTCCTCCGGTTTGGCCAGTCTACTTTTCTCATAGATATCATCGTCGTTGTCAGAAGAATAAGAGTTTTTAGGAAGGATTTCTAACTCATCAGATGATTTCCCCCCATCACCATTGCTAGTAGAAGAGCTGTCTGAGTCTACTTCGCCACTTCGTTCTAAATTCTTCTTTTTCAAATGTTCGATCATTTTTTCCTCCGGCGACATCAGATCTCCTTGATTTGCTGCGGGCGGGGTGAAGTGAGGATTGATAGGAACTTGCGCTGCATCATCACCATCGTCTTCACTTCCGTCTGCCAAAAAGTCATCCAAATCATCCTCCGCCTTAAGATAGGGAGAGCTCACTTCCTTCCAAACTCTTCTTGCACGATTTGGAAACGATCTGCTGAAATCAGAACCTACCTCGCCAGACCCTTCTCCTTGTCTTTCACGTCTTTCTATCATACTGAGTAGTTGAACAAATGCTTGGTTCTCTCCACCAAGCCAATACCTCATCATGTCGCCCTGGACAGTGTTGCGGCCTAGGTTTTTGCGAAGAAATCGTTGCAAAAGCCCGTCGCTTGCACGGATCTTATGATTTTTGTCAATTAATGAAGAGCAATTTTATATTCATTCAATGCAGGTAATTATCAATAAAGAAAGGTCAACTGGAAGGCTTACCTGAAAGCGCTTGAACAAATCATTTCCAGAAATCTCCGAAATTTGTACACCATGCACATTCTTCAAATGGGACTTAACTCCAGATAACAATCGAAAGCAAAATGACGACGCTGTCTTGAATGTCGAGTCCAAGCTCTCCAATATAGTCAGCGGGTCATCAATAAAAGAAAATCGGTCCACGGCTGTGTCATCGCCTTCTTCGTCACTATCATCATCAGCCTCCATCTCTTCATCACCATGATTTCCCAGGCGCCGATCGGCTTCAATGTAGCACAAGGGACAGCAATACAAATCGGTATTGCCCATCAAATTCTTCAAATAATTTTGGAATCGCTCATCAAAGTTAAGGCCATGATGGTTTCCATCCCCGCCCATTCCACCAACATATTCCCCATCGTCGTCAAAATCATCCATTTCATCTTCAAAATCACCAGGATCAATGTTGGAAGTCCATCCCCGCCTCGTCAACTTCTTGTAAATATTACTCTTTTCAATGATCAATGCAGAACGCCCAAACCGCGAGGCAATTTGATCAATTAAATCATCTTCCATGGGAGATCGGAAGTGTGGAGGTTGTAAAAATTGCAATTTTTGAGTACCTGCGGAAAAGTTGGTATCGTGATTGTCCTTTCTCGAGATGGCAATGCGGTAAAGAGTGTCAATGGTAAAGCAATGGCGTGTTCCACCGTCAGGCGAGATGTAGCATATATGGGGCTTATTTTTGGGGAGTTTCATCATGGTGATGCCGTCATGGGTGGATGGACAGCTCATGGAGGCGACGATTGCAGCGGATGGGCTGTGAGCTGTTGTGGTTTTTGATTTGGCTAGTTTGCGTTTAGGGGTGCCAATAATTTCGTTGTCATCAGAGCAGTTTTCGTTAGCATCTCCATCATCACTATATTCATTTTCCCTATCACTTCCAACTTTTCTCTTTTTACTTTTGTTTATGGATGACGAGTTCTTTCTTTTCGTCGCTTTTGTCCTGTCTTGTTCATTACTGTCGCTATCATCACTACAGTTCACATTCAGAGCTGTAGCCCGCGCCCACGGACTTCGATGACTCATACCTCGACTGATCTTTCTCTGCGGGCTTGTTATCAGCGATGGAGCTGTTTTCTCGTCTGAGCTACTCTCATCCGCGGTGCCAAATTCTTCTTCATCGGCCTCTTGATATGATCTTTTTGTTCGGTCTCGAGTAGAACGAGTTGTGCGGCGACAACGACTATTGCGGAAGAGTTCATCATCATCGTCCAGGTCGTTTTCGTCCATGTCATCGTCATCGTCCGAACCGTCAGAGTTGAGACCATCATCACCTTCTGAATAATCTTCATCGTCATCATATTTGTTGTGTTTGAGTCCGATCGCAGCTTTTCGTTTCGGCCTCCCTTCATTTTGATCAGAAACAGAATCATCACTAGCAGAATTTTTGCTTCTTTTGTCATCGCTCCCGCTATCCTCCCCTTCCATCAAAGCCTTATCGTCTTCTTCCAATACATCCCCAAGCGCTTCCTTGACTGTTTTCATTTCGTCCACTACTATTTTGTGCATTCGTTCTTGAGTCTTACTCACGCATTTGCGGGAAGGGCGACCGGCTCCATTGCGAGTACTTCGATTTCGAGTGGTCCTTCCTTCTCGTTCAATAGAGCTTGCTCCATCATCGTCGTCGTCGTCATCATCATCAGAATCATTGTGCGTTTCCTGAGATGATTTATTTGTTGATCTGGTGGATCTGCCGCTGTTAGCACGAGATTTCCCGATTTTTCTTCCAACAGATTTTGTACTTTTTTGCCGCGTGGCAGGCCTATTTGTTGTAGTGCGAATTTTGCGTTTGCGAGAAGAGACACCAAAATCTATATCATCTGAATCGTCGTCATCTTCGTCGTCTTCATCTTGATCGGATTCATCTTCGTTCCATTCGTCAGATTCCTCATTTGCGTCACTGCTGCCCTCCGAATCTTCGTCAAAATCTTCCTCCTCGTCGTCGTCGCTGGATTCTCCGCTGTCAGTAATGCTTTTGCTACTCCTCGCTCTGGTTTTTTTCTTGGACTTCTTCTTTGACTTCTTCTTGGATTTCTTCTTGGACTTTTTCGACTTGCTCCCAGTGCTGCTGACACTGCCATTTTTTCTACTAAGAAAAGTGGGTTTGACACCAGTCCTCCGAATGGATGAATTAACCGATTTTTTTTTACTTTTCTGTGGCTGTTTCTGCGGCTCCAGCTCTTCATCACTTTCGATATCGCTGTGACTGTCATCTTTGTACCTCTTGGAATTAGCAATTTCTCGATCAATATCGTCGGTAGTGTACCTTCTTGGATTACGGCGAACTCTTTCGCCAGGTTTCGATACAACTGATCGGTCGTGGTCGTCGTCGTGGAAGGATTTCAATCCGGCAGTGGCACGGCTAGTCCTTCGTCGAGATGATCTAGATGAGGGTGCTCGTTGGCGAGATGATGCCCCCCAGTCTTCATCGGCGTCGTCATTTGGATCATTGTCATCGTCGTCGTCGTCGTCGTCATCATCTTCATTGGCCCGAAAGTCTTCATCGTTTTCATCGTTTCGCTCTTCTTCAGATTCGTGTTGATCTTCCTCCTCCTCTCCAGCTTCCTCCTCCTCCTCGGATGATGATTCGTCTTGTGAAGAAGTCATGATGTATAGCAACCAAATGTTTTTATCCTCTTATTCTTCCTTCTAGTTTCACTATTATTTTTGCAGGTAAACAATAAAAAAATTACGATGGTTAATTGCGGGTGGGTTTGACACCCCATTTTTTTAACTCGATTATTTAAGAAGCCCAGCAACACTCCGAGATAATGTCATCCGGACGGTTTTGAGCGCGATTATAGTACTTCATCTGGACGGACAAAAAAATTCCAATAAAAAAATATCTTGGAATCCAGTAAGATAGTATCGTACAAATAATTGTGATGTCATCCAATCTCATCCTATCTCATAATATAATATATCTCATCCAATCTCACCAAATCTCATAATATATATGTCATCCGATCTCATCTAATCTAGTCCAACTTCATCCAGTCTAACATCACATCTAATTTCATCCAAAATATCAAATAAACTCCTCAACACCTTGCCAAGACAACTCACTGGGCATGGTGGACATGGTGGACATGGTGGACATGGTGGACATGGTGGACATGGTGGACATGGAGGACATGGCAATGGTTGCAATGTCTGTTGTGGTGATAGTTGTGGTAATGATCATGGTGCCAGACAAGGAGGTGGATGCAAAGGCGCCAGTCAATGAACTGACAAAGGCAACTGACAAGGTATTAAGCAGCTGGTGGAGGCAATGCACAATATGTAAAAGGATCTGGCTAAGGTGCGGGTGGTGGAAATTGGTGTTGTCAAGGTTACATTTGCAACCATGGAGATGGCTGAGGAGAGAGGGAAACCAGCTACAGGGCAGCAAATGAGGGGAAGGTTGTGAGGATGGAAGGGCAAAAGGGGATGCATAACATGTTGGTCCTGTTGGCATCATTGTTGTTAGAGGTTAGATGGCATGGTGACAGGAGGTTCAGCACCATCAACAATGGTTTCACTGTTGTTGCAGGCCATGGTGGCCTTGTCTCTGCATGTCAAAAGTTATTGGATGAAGAAGATGATTTAGATTTTGTTGTCTTGATGCTGGAGATGATGAAACAATCAACCCAAATACCATTCCCCAAATTTGTAAAACCAACAACAAACCAAACTACAACAAACACAGAATCAACAAACCCAACAATAACAAGTCCAAAAAAACTTCAGAGATGAACATGGAGGGCTGGAGACACAACAAAACAAAAGTATTATTGAAGGATCTTTCAAAGGACCCATCAACTGGTGCAATGTCAGCATCTATTAGGACACTAATGGAAAACCATCTTACTTTGAGAGTGGCAATCATTGCAAAGGAGAGTTTCATCAAGTTTGGTGAAAAATGTGTAGAATGCACAAGACCCTTTTCCAAGTGGAGAATTCACCTATTGTGGACAATACTGGTCAGGCAATCCTACTGAAGCTCTACTGAAAGATCTATTGCTGATGGCTTGGTGGGAAGAATGAAACCATTTCTTGTTAAGTCATGGTGAATACCAAGATGTCAATCTTTATGTCTTCCAAAAACAAATCAAAAAGAAGCTCAGGAGCCACAATATCAGTAGAACCTCTTGTGGGTTACTAACCCAAGTTTATCAAAAATAAAAGAACCATTGTTGTTACTCTGGAACTTGTCCAAGATGGTATTAGATCCACCAATCAATAAGTTGTTGGTGGAGTGTATTGTTTATGGCTAGTGCACTAGGTTTTTCAGAATTGTTGCATTCTATGAATTGAAAAATAATGAATAATGATGTTCATGGAAAACACATGAAAACACAAGAAGATAACTTGTTTCTATGGAGCTAAGCCATGGGATGTTTTTGGTTGATTATTGAGTTGTGTTGGGTTGAGTTGTTGTTTTGTGGCTTTTTTCTCCATTGGTGTGTGTCATCAGTATCACAAGATTAAAGCATTGGTGTTCAAGTAATACCAAATTCCCAGAAACAAAATACAATTTGAAACATAATTTTATTTATGCCATTCAAAAATTTAAAATGAGAACCCTGAAATTGAACGGAAGATATCTACGAAACAATGTTGGCTTCGAGAATTGGTATGTACTTTTACATAGGTGCTTTTGTAGGACCCATTGTTGTTGTTATCATGACAACAATTTTTTATCCTCGTCGCATTTGTTGTGATCCGTTCGCTGTTTCCAAGAAAGCACAACATTATTCCTCGGCATTCTGGATTCATTTTAAGTATCGTACGACGCCAGTACAAACAATCAAAAAATATTGGGTAGGGTAATTACGTACTATCTCTAATGATATTGGT
>JALLPE010001161.1:0-12863 GCA_036940025.1 Conticribra weissflogii | reverse complement strand
AAATCCTTTAGAACCAGCCTCATGATATGACTGTGTGATAATCATCCAGATGTTGTATCTGAAAAATCAAAAGTTTACAAACCCATACCTCATACCCTTTTGCATCATGATGCAAGACATGCAATAATTATCAATATTCTACTATTTTTCTGAATTTTTTGTGTCAATGACATACACTTCTCCAGCCATTATGATGACAACACAAATGATGGGGTGACAAGAGGGATCCCTATGACACAAACCATAATATGTGTTGGTTATTCCATGTTACATAAAATAATGTTCTACACAAACACAAAAATCACACTACCTTACAATTGTTATTCATTTTTACAGTTGGCTCACAGCAATTGCACAAAATAATTTTTTATCTCACTCCCTTTTTGATAACTGCCTCAGGATTTACAATTATTCTTTTTCTTTTACCATAAAGTGGTCTTGCAAGAGAAGCAACCCATATCATACATCACACATGTACATCTATGTTGTTAGTTACCATTTCTTGTTACCACCTTTTTTGGCAGTAAATTATGCTTACTGTGGGTATTCCCTTGTATTACCAAAAATGAGGAGGCATTACATCAAAAAACACCAAATTTCATCATGGCAAGTTACTGTTATGAGGTAACGTGTGTGGTAACCAAGTAAAATTGTCTAAATATCCCAATTAAGTACTTTAAAGCAAAAATAATGCTACATCTGTTTTCTACTTACATGTAATTTTACACAGTTCAATACCAATCCTTTTTAAAATTGGTGCCAGTTGCAGATTTCAGAGAGGATGTTTGTCATTTTGCCAACCATGGAATTTGGGGCAATGTCTTGGTAGAACATGCCATATCACAGTAATCTGCTTCAACCAAAACAAACCCTGTTGCACCATAATAGAATAAATCATGCACTAAAACTTTCTCATGGTGACTTTGATCCAAATCTGCCTCTGGAAGATAGGGGATTGGCAACATTGTTTTGTAGTATTAGAGATTTCAATTGCATGAGCACGGACTAAAAATAATGGTGATAGTTATTGCCATTCCATTGTCTTCCTGGACTGAGTTTCAAGTGCTCCACATGGAGATTCAGCCATAAGACTGCAAAGCAGTAATAAAATGCTACAAAGTAATCAAATACTGGTACTTAAAATCAGAACTCTTTCTCTGGAGTCTGGAGTATGAGTTTTTGTGTATTTCTCAAAACTTGTCCTCTAGAGGATGAGTTTTACAAAAACGAGTTAAGTTCGAATATCTTGAAATTGGCGCGCCAAATAATTTTTCTTCTGTTGCCCCTGTGCTCTCTCTCTCTCTCTCTATGTTACAACACATCGCCTCTAACAATGATGATTCCATTAAAAGTCAATACTCGTAAGTGTATAGTACCATACCATACAAAATTTACGCGACGCTCAATATGGTACCGCCACAACTATTTTCGGCAAAGGACAAACGGATGATTTGCAACTCATCATTATTTTTTCACAACAACCTCCATGCATCGCCGCTCATGGTAGGGTAGTAGTCCCTCACCAAAAATTCTTTTCGACGGCCACATCTTCATCTCGCCCTTCTACTTTGCTATCGCCCCGAACAACCAGTTAGCCACAATGCCATCATACTATGACATCGATACCATTTTAGCCGAAGAAGAACTCATAGTCGTCCGGCCCTCCTTTGATTTTGCACATCTGGCTCACCTGGATCCAGATTCTCACCGCTCCTCCTTTTCATCCAGAAAGAGACCACGTGACGTTGACGGCGACGACAAAGAAAACGACGCAGGTAACCGTGGCGGTAACGACGGCGATGGAAGCGCAAAAAGAAAGGACGGGAAATCGTCGAGGTCTTCTCCTCATCATGTATTGTCTGAAGGAACCAAGTTCAAAATGCCAATGTGGGCGATCGATCGCTGGGCCATGTTGGGTTTTGTGAAGATTCCTTCCTTGCCAAGGCACTATGGGAAGAGGACGAAGGAAAGGCTAGAGGCCGACCCGGTGGCGATGGATTTGAGGTTTGTTCTTTCTTCGTGTCTCGTGCCTGTATTCACTGTGTTTTCATTTCATTTTTGTCAACCCATTTGTAAAATTGAATACACATTATGAACTGAACACGTCTACCATGCGATTCCCACCCCACAATGCACACACCAGATCCAAAAATGAATACTACTTCGTCACCGGCACACTTCTCGCCAACCTTCTCCACCGCACCGCCCACGTGGCCAAACTCCATTCCCCATCCCGCCGCACCTCCTCCCTCTCTGCACCTACCGCCCAATCCCTCTTGGCACAACAACTCTCCTCTCTCGCCACATCTCTTCAATATTCCCTCCTGACCACCTTTCTTGGAGCGAGGTTGGTCAAGAACTTTGATTGGACATTGAGTGCGTTGGATCGATTGGATGGAAGCGAGGATGATGTGTCTAATCATGTAATCTCGTTGAGTTATTTGGAGAGAAGAATGTTTGAGAGGGGAGTGGAGGCTAGTGGGGCAGTTAGGGAGTGGAAGGAAGGGGAGATTGGGAGGTTAGGGGTTAGTTTTGCCGTTTTGAAGGCAAGGTGTATGGGAAGGGGAAGGAGAGTGATGGATGGTGCGAGTGGAAATAGTGCTGGTGGTGAGAAGAGAACTAGGAGAATGGCGAGCCCCATGGGAGTGGAAGATATTGGCAGATTTTAGGAAGCGTTCAATTTGATTTGAATGTTTAAGTGACCGCTGTTTAATCATTGGTTACTTCAATGGAATCAAGGGCAACTTCTGAGATCAAGGTGCTATGTACTACGAAGCTATCTTCCAAGTCCCCGAGTTAAGTAAGAATGCACCCACATAAAAGCCACCTATCATCGACTTCGTCTATAATGTGAACCTCACGTGTGAAAACCTTCAATAATGAGTCTGAGAGCAAGTCTGCTATGATACTATCACAATCTAGGTGATATTTTCTTTTTTTGAAATTGAATTTAAGTCATTATTTACGCGGCCAGATCCGATGTTGTATGCCGCAGGTCAATCATTTGCCAAGGGATGAATGAAAAGAATGCTGTGACAAAGGAAACTATTCTCCATAGCCCTGGCAACAGAATGCCTTCGATCAGATGAATTCTTTGGAAAGCATTTGTCTCAAAAACGCTTAGCTTAGAACTTAAATATAGATGCAGAACGAGGGTTGAGTTTGTACAGTAATTTCAAGCCATTCAGTATGCATTTTATCACAAAATTTAAAAAAAAGCTTTTGCTTCCACTGTCGTTTGATGGTAGTAAAAAATGTGACAAGTAATTATTTATAAATAAAAAATACAACATTCACGGAGCTTCACGCTTTCGTGTGCATTCGAGAATTCTGGGCAGTTGGCACCATGATAAACATTATTTCAAAACCAACAAGAAGAAACTAAATTGTAATCATGATTTGAAAAAAATAATGAGGCATCTTTTACGCACTGCATTCATCATTCTTCATTGATGAAAACATCCTTCCGACTGGTCACATGTTCAAAGAGTTGCTTGAAAATACTTCCAAAGGACACTGAATACCGCACCTTGGATTGCATTCGTCAATATCCTAGTTTGCAATCCTCGTCCGAATAATCCTACGACTCCATCATTCTCAATGACTAACGCCAAAGCCTCACGGTATGAAATCTCCTTTCCATCCTTTTCATCATCGTATCCCTCTTTGGTCCCTAGCCCAGCTGTCTGTTTTGTTGTTTTGATAACCCTCAAACTGTTCGAGACGCAATCTGAAACACACGAAGCTGCCAATCCCAACGCCGCCGATCGCAGAAGGAAAAGAAGCAGGTCTTCCTCCTTCGACACTATTGGAAGCACGTCATTCAATGCGTTGTACGTTAAAAACCAAGGATAATGCCCAGCTGCAGTAGCTGCGGCCGCAGCAAACGCTCCAGAATACAATGGACCCAAACTTTTATTACCCATAACACGTTTGAACAGTCTTTCCAAACCCTCTTTCCCTTCCACTTGCATAGCTGTTTTAGACGTATCGATGGGCATGAGAAAAATTCTCCAAGTTCCTGCGGCTACACTTCCGGCTGCAGTTTTGAGTGGTAATGGCCATTGACTGGTTTCAGGCAAACTTTCTAACAGTGCTAGAATGCCCACATTGGCAGCTGTGTCACCGAACCTAGTAAGAGGACCCTGAACCAATGCAAAGGGTAATCCCTGGTAGAGACGAGGGATGCCTCCATCACTGTACAATTGTTGGAGTGAGGTCGACAGAGTTCCTCCATCTATGCGTACAAGTGCAGCAAATTGCAGCATGATTTCAATTCAATCGTACAAATTATACTGATATGCAATAGAATCTTGAGCTGAGAAACTCACATCGATATTGATAGTTCATAGCCGTTCTAAGCCACATCAGGGAGCAAACTTGTACAACCGCTGCTGCAGCACCAGCCTTTCCTCCTCCCAGGGCCTTTTTGGAGGCTTTTTCAAGTATTGCTTTTGTATCAATTTTGGGAGCTACTATGGGGGAGTCATTGATTCCAGGCAATGCGTCATTTGATTTTGTGGCAGCAACTGTAGATGTTTCAACGCCCGAAGTTGCAAGTGCGGCAGAATTCTCTGAAAGAGCCACAATGGAAGCAGCACCAACGATCGATGCAAGGAATTCGCGTCGGCCGAGTTCCAATTCGAAATATTCTGGACATTCCGAAGAAGCACTTGAAAAAGAACCTTTCGGTTCTTGGTCTACAGGTCTTCTCACCCGAGTTATTGCGAATTGGACGGTGTTATTTGAAGTGCGCGAACTAATTTTTGAAACAGGGGCAACGAATCCCTTTGCAAATTGCAGTGGGAAATTAATTATCACCATAACAGTCATCGCACATGGTAAGAATCTCCGCAGAAAGAATCTCTGACGTGCCTCCATCCTCAATCAATTATTAGCGACAAAGCTCTAAGAACCACCGTCCTTTATGTAAATGATTTATTATACTGCAGTTAATACTTTGCCTCTAATGATGAGGAGGAGAGATGCATCCAGTTCATATCAACTCCCTCGGTTCCTCTTACAGAAATTCGATGTGTTTTATCGTGTTCAAAATAGTGAGAGAGAAGCCAAAGGATATTGCGAAAATCACTCCGCCCCGCATGCATCAATCATCAGAAAAAAATCAACACCGCGACCATGAGTCAAACACCGACCTCTGCTCCGCCGCCGGAGAACGACCGACACAGCCGTAAAATCATACTTTCCACCCCTCCACTCAATGAATGTATCAAGACTATGGTTTCGTGCCTTGGAAATCGGTCGACGCTCACGACCCGTCACCACGCGGATTTGACAGTCGCCATGGTGGGGTACAGCGCCGGTCTGGCCGTCGATTTGGAGAAGTTATCGGAGTTTTCAAGGTCAGTTTTAGACGTAGTGTTAATCCGGTTTCGGAGAAACAACCTTTTAATAATTTTTCATTCAGGTGTTTTCATATTCCTCACACCTTGATGGACCCGCTTTCTTCCTTTGGAAGGTCGTACAACTGCAGTAATGAAGCGAATGAAGATGACACTGGATCGATAGTTCCATTTTCGGAAATGCCCGCTATTAGGGAACTTGTCACAAATCCCCAACTTTTCCATTCAATGATATCACTACTATCGCCTTCCGATCATCAGAGCAATCTTAACACTGCAGGGACACTTCAACCACCAAGTGGACATGCTCAGAAGATGACACAACATATGCAAAATACAAATAGGAAGCGATCACCATCGGAAGACTCCACCAATTCAGTGAATCTTTCGAGAAAACAGAAACTGCTCTTATCACCGAAACCACCAGGAAATCCTATCAATTCAAAACTCCACCAATCTTCTAGTAATGCGGATTCACAAAAAAATCAGCACGCCTCGATGAAAGTCGCACCAGTTCTTGCAGCATCTATTCTATACACCGCTCTACAGCATGTAGATTACTGGCCAATTGAGGTAATGAAAGCGTTTGCTGAAGATAGTTTTGGACCTCGCACGTGGGTAGACAACGAAAGAATGAAAACGCTCGTCTCCAACTTGGAAGCATCGATCGTTTGCGCTTCCGTTAGTGATGAATCTACTGTCAAACGTGCAGAAGAGTCAGAGGATTACTTTACTTCCCTGATATCTCAAGCAGAGAAGATGAATGGAGCAGCAACATCAACAAACGGCTCCCCAAATCGACACAGACTGTTGGCATCTTCATTGCAGAAACTCCGGAAGTCCCCAAGCTCTAAGCAACAGCGCATGCAAACAAAACGCGTCAAATCGAATGATACCTCTGAATCATCTTCTTCAGGGGAGGAGGAAGTGCTCGAGACAGAGTCAATGATCACTGCAAGCAAGCAAAAACCACCGACTACAGAAAACCTGGAATCCACATCTTGTATGTCAACGGCATCCTCATCCAACTCACAGCACCAGGAGAGTCTGCATATATGTTATAGGAGCTTGAGGCTCCTTTTCCGACCGAGCTCGTTATCGAAAAAAAGGGTCCGTCCACGCTACATTGGACACAACCTAAAACTTGCCCATGAAGCCATTTGCGACGCATTATCAGATCGACTCAATTCAAAATCGAAGCAAAATTCACGCCTTCTACAAATCTTGCCATCATTTGTGTCTATTCCGCGAGTGCGCTGCTTGGTCTCGCGACATTTGGAAAGGTGGCTCCAATCTCCTGCTCTGGCAGGACTGGCAAGGGCCCTTTTCTCCAAGATAGTAGCAGAAATCCAAAACATTGACCCACCGCTTCCTGATGATGTTGAGTTGATTGACAATGTGATAAAGATGAACCTGAAATCAAACCAGGTATGATCGCCTTAAGATGCTATCTATCGCATTCATACCAGCCTTAATTCATTTCACTAACTAGTTGCCTCTTTTTTCTTAGTTCTCTGCACATGTTGAAAACATCAAGACAATTGCAAAAACCATGTAAGTTTGGACTTATTCTCGATGAATGCATGAAACACAACCCGACTTGTCTCATTTCTCCACATAATTTCATATGACTGAAGACCAACTCGTGCAATTGCACAGCAAATATTCACCCACTGCCTTCAAGGGCAACCTTCGAGTAATGCCAATGGGGCTCGGGATCACCTTCACATTCTTTTCTCTGTATTCACCGTACTAGATCAAGCGGTGGCTTCAGAAGCGCTAGCTTCCAGCGTGATTTCAATCACATTCAATTTGATTGATGGCTCTAGTGAGCATGATGTCCACATGCAGTTTCAAGAGATTCGTCATATCTTGGCTATGATATTGGACACTATCGGACCAATGTATGATGGGTTTGTGTTTGTGAAGACAATTATCGAAGTAATGAAAGACAAGACCGAGGATAAAACTGCAATGACAATTGCATCAAAACTCATTTTCGAATGCATGGTCCTTGTATCAGTGGCAATGCCTCAATTGAATCATGTATTCAGTGACTCACGGAATGGGTCATTATCCATATCGATTCATGATATCGACGACGAGAGCCTCCTCCGTTTTCGTAGAAAGTTACTTGCATTGCGGAAAATAGTGTTGGGTTGGTATGTCACAGATGTAAGCAAAATCGTTCACGACAAAATAGTTCGTGAGGAAGCTTCGAAATGTGCAGATGTCTTTGACGAACGAGGGGCTGTTGTGAGAGGGCCTGGAAAGCCTGATTATGGTAGCGCCCTTGACGGTAAATTGACAATGGAACGAGACTATCACCAGCCGGTTTTTAATCACATGCTTTCCAGCCTGCGATGTCTATTGTTCTTGTCACCACCATCATCAAATGAAATGCAAACTTTTGTAAACCCACAGTATTTGTCATCATCACAAGAAATGTACACTGATCAGTTTCGACGAATTGGTTTCTGCTGCAAGTATGGGGTCGATGTTGATGATGAAATGCTGCAACTCGTTCTCAAGTCTCCTTATCTCACAAACAATTCTGCAATTGCGATAATAGAAAATCTCGTTCAAAATGCGGCAGAAATTGTCAGTTGTAAACCGGATACTGTGTGGGCAATGTACACGTTGTGCGAGTTTGTCCCCGAATTAAGGCAAGTCAATGAAAGAGCAAAAATTGCTGAATACTCCACTGATTACGAGCATTTGGCTGAGCGTGTAGGGATGAAAAGGAAGTTTAATGATGGCGACCTTTCCTCAGGAAAGATGTTCGACCTCAACAATATACCTCGTCTTGCTCATCCCCATTTATGGTGGAGGGTCACATCCATTGCTTTGGTCATGTGCAGTATTGTACCAGATGAAGTTGGGAGATCAATGTGGGAAAACCATCCAACCCTTCAAGCATTGATGAAAATGACCACTTCACAAAAATATCGATTCCCCACAGCAGATTGCGATGAAAGACAAAGAGAATCAATTAAACGAAGAGAAGAAGAGCTCAGAGAAGAAGAAGGGAACATCGCGGAGTTACTTTTTATGCCACCTCCGAAGAAAGTGAAAAAGCAAAGGGTTGAGGTATCTCAGCCGATTCCAAATGGAGGTTCTCGATTCTCCACCCGCCAAAGAGCGAAACAAGAAAGAATGATTGCGTTGGAGCATGAGAAACAAGAGGCCGAAATCCGCGCCGAAAACATGAAGCTGAAGAAACTTCTTCGAACAGTCCAGAAAAGCATCATGATTTGGGATCCCAAGCAAGACCAAAGAAAACCACCAAAAGGGTCAATAGACCTTTTGCTTTCTATCAATGAACGTTTTGATTTAGCAGAAAAGTTCAGACTCTGCGTTGAACCGGACTTTCTATTGAAATCAATTGGCGAAGGTAGAAGTGCCATCGAGCGTGCATATGACTGGCTGATTCCGGTCATTTCATCACACCCTGAAATTATTGATCGTTTGCAACCAAGTGCATCGTGTTTCCTTCTCTTACGAGCATACGGGGTGGAGGGCGACAATAATAGGGACCTTTTAGACCTCACTGCGCCGCTATTGCTCCATGTCAGCAATTGCCTTACTGGGACACACGGCAAGACTCACGCGGAGCTTGCATTCGATTTACTTTTACAGGATTTAGCAGATGAGAACGCCGAGCGACGCAGATGCGCAAGAAAGGTATTACAGGAGGCCATAGGAAGCGTGAAAGAAGAGAGGTCTTTACCATATCAATTTGGACTTGGTCTCTGTGGATGGCTCTTTCAGCTTACTTATATAGAAAATGCAAAATCAGTTGTCCCCCTGGCAATAAAATATTTATCACATGCTCTGGCATATGAACGCGGAAAAGTCCTCACTATATACGTGCTGGCACTGTTCGAATACACTCGTTTCGTAAAAGATCACGAAGTCGAAATTAGTTTTGATTTCGTTTCTTCACTATGCGAACTGATGGCACAACGTCCGCATGTGGTTTCAGACGCTCTTGATAGATTTCCGGACCTTAGATTGCTGGCTGCAACAGAAGTAAAAAGTGCATTTGACGAAGCATTATCATCATCTAGCGTTGAAAAGGAAATCAAATCACCCTTGGTTGTCATGTCCCTGCCTCGAATGAAAAATGACGACGTTGTTGAGAAACTAGACATATCTGTCCCAGCGAACCTCTTGCAAGCAGCCATTATCCTTATCAGCAACTGGCAAAGCTCAGATATCGACGAAGGCGAGGTAAATGGTAGTGACGGTGTTAGATCAAAAGATGAAGTAATGCTATGTTTGATGAAATACTTGATTATACCATTCGCGCCTAAGGAATCTGAAGGGAAAGAGTTTTCTGGAGCTGCAAGTGCTATGCACAAAAACTCAACCCTCCGAGCTGTAACTGTCGAAGAGGTGAGGCGTGTTGTGATGCGTGAATTCGTTTCTACTAACTCATTCGCGTAAGACTTGACTGATGATTGGTGCGTCATTTTTTCTCAGTGGGTATTGCTTGCAAAAGCGAGGACAGACTTCGTCGCAAAACATGCTGCTCTCTCAGCCCCAGACATCTTTCTGCCACGACTTCTCCTTTGTTGCGGGATATCGAATTCGTCTCTCATCACCATGCTCCAGCGTATGGAAAACATGGCTGAACAATCAGCGGACCCAGCAAAAACGTTCAATGATTTGCTGTCTTCTTCAGCAGTATCACAATGGGGCCTGCCACGGATTGGTGGGCGCAAAGTCATCAAGCGAAAGCTATACGGGCGCATAACTGCGTACATTCGAGCTGGTCTAAAGAATGCACCAAAGGAAAGCATGGAAGAATTAAATATAGCATCCGAGTCATCGTTTGTGTCGTGGTTGTCATCTGAATGCAAAGTCGTAGAAGGAACAAAGAAGCAGCAACTGAGGTCCCAGCCTAAGGCTACGAATTATGTGAAGACTATTTCCGCAGAAAGTATTGAGCCTGAAGCGCTAGAAAACTTGGTCGAAGACGAGGTTGAATGCATGGACGTTGAATACCCTGAGATGACTTGTACCAACGGACTAATCGACGACTCCCCTGCACTACTTGAGGAATCGATCTCGCATGAGTTTGTCAAAGCCTGTTTGGAGAGTGGGTGCTGTTATCATCTTGACGAGTCTCTTGACCATATTATGGCAAAGCGACTGCGCAAAAATTTATTTCATGATATTTCATCAGCAAAAATTTTACTTTCATCGATTGGCCTGTTTCATCATGATGAATATTTTGTCCGCATCATTTTGAAATGGGTTCCATTATTGACTCAATTTTGTGGTGATGATACTTTATGGAAGCTAATGTTCATTGAAAGTTTTTCCGACGGATCAAATTTGGTTCTATTCGATGCAATCATGTCACTTGTCTGTAACTGTGCAATGCGATGGTCAAACGAGCATATCAATGCGTGTCAATCTTGGATTCTCTCTCAACAATCAAAATGCTCCCTTGCCAGAAGCATTCAGTCGTTGAAAGTCTCTTTGAGATTTCTTGTGATCTCGTCAGAGCAGAAGCCAATCCAATGTTTTGATTTCGAAAATGATGCTAACGTTCCACGCCTTGCTTACGCGCAGACACAGGAAAGTACCACTTCTGCTATCAGACTTGCTCTCGACTACCTCGAGATTGAAAGTGGTTCCAAACCAATCCATTGCAAAACTCCACTGGTGGAGACTCCAATCGATAGAAACAATATTCCTGACTGGTTAATTCTTTTGGTTCTAGTATCAAAAACTAGTACACAGCATCTCGAGAGGACAATTGATTGCATCTTGGAACGCTCCAGCAAGGCGTCTTATCACACTCGTTCTGTTGTTCTTCTGAGATTATATACAATGTTCCCTTTGAGAATGATGCTTGGAGAATCTAGATTGAGGCATGCTTTGCTGGAGGCTTCAAACAACAATCATCGTCCATGGATAGAGTGGAGATGCCCCCTTGATGATCAAGTTTCAGAAATTCTGTGCAACATTACCTCATCACCTCATCAACGACTGTGTCAATCTGCTACTGACATAGCTAAGCAACATCCTCTGATTTTGATTCGTCATCTGCTACTTTTGAAGAAAAGGCTGATTGAAGATGGATCTGGCATGGACGGCGAAAACCAGTCTTTGATCAAGCGTGGGCGCATTCAAGGACGGCCGTTGGAAGGCGATACTGTTGCGAGGGTCGGTTCTCAAGACGTGACAGTATCAATTGTCCTGTGGGGATACAGTTTTAGCGAGCCTGTGTGGACCTCCGTCTTAGATGTACTGATGTCATTGCCTGCAGAAGTTGCTTTCACATGCGGGTTGAAAACAGGGCTCCATGGAGTGCTGGAAATATATCTCAAACTGCTTTACACTCATATCAAAATTTTACAAACAGAGAGCAACATCGAACGCATACGCGAGAAGTTCAGTATGTTATTGAGTTCATTTGCGAGTTGCAAATCAAATGATTTCCAAAACTGGGCTCGTGAAAAGATCCCTGGATGGGGTGCAATCGGGAGGTTGATTGATTGTTGTGGCATGGGGCACTTTCTTGCTGCGCATCAAACGCCACACGACGGGAACAATTCCTAACAATTATTAGCAGTGTGGTAATTCATATATTGTTGTTTATTAATTAAAATTCATGTTACATTAATTCATGTCATGCATATTGCACAATTTCTTATAGGGAAACAAAGCTCCTCCCTTCTGTTGCTGGGTGCTTGGTAGCAGAAAAAGGTTCAACTATTTTTTACTTGTATTCACAAAACTCGTCCTCTCAAGGACAAGTTTTAAAAACTCGTCCTCTTAAGGACAAGTTTTTAAAACTCGTCCTCTCTAGCCCCCTATGGCCATAGGATGAGTTAACTCATCCTATGGCATATTTGAGCAAAAATCAAAAAAAGCTCATAGGATGAGTTAACTCATCCTATGAGCCTAAAAATGCCCTTTCTGTGGGTCCACTAAAATTTCTTTCAGTACAGCTCATGCCCAAACCCACCGTGCAATCCTCTTCGTTACTGTCTGAAGGGGCTGTTCGGTGTTTTTGGTCACCTAAAACGTACTAATTGTAATGCTATTGGACGTGCAGTAACATGGTCATAGCTCCTTGCCAAAAATAAGGGTGAGTCTTCTGACCTCTCGCCAATTGTCAAAATTTTCCACACCCATCAGTTTTTGGCAAGAAATACTAATTCCTATGTGAATAAAATAAAATCTTTTTTGCTGATAATGTAAAACTTCTTGCCAACTCATCCTATTTTTTCTGAATGAAGCATGCATGTATGCACAGCCCGCCCCACCCACCGTCATGCACGAACACTCAATCTCAACTCAAAACCATGTTGAGGACAACGAGCAAGTCAGACAATTATTGAGTGCCAGTGATATGATGTTGCTGTGTCAGAAGCTGTCTGAAGGTTGTAGAGTATGGTAAGTATCATACAACAAGCATTACTCCACCATACTGCCCATCCAAAAAAATAATCCACCGCACAAGTCGAATCCATTGCACAA
>JALLPE010001160.1:0-11455 GCA_036940025.1 Conticribra weissflogii | reverse complement strand
CTTCAATACGTGTTATGTTGCAATGGAATCCAAATCATGCAAAAACACCAATCATTTCTCTTGTTCAAAGCGATCATTCCGCACCCCATCCCTCCGGCAGCGTCACCATGCCCTTCACTTCCGGCAGAATCACCTCCCGCCACAACCTCCAACACGCATTCCAATCCCTACTTTCCACAGCCGCATATCCACCGGGCCGCCCATTGACAAAATACACTTGTTCTCTCAAAGGCATCCTCGTCGTAGAAGACGTACCACCACCATCATCATCATTCGAAAACGTCGATTTCTCCTCTGCCCCGACAAAATAATCCACCGCCGAAACAATGGCACTGGCACCCTCCGCGGGACTCTTGTACATCCAACGCGCCAAACCCGTGATTTGCAACGCATCCGTCGCCGCATTTCCAATGTGGTTGCGGAGCAACGGCGTCCACACCAGACCCGGATGGGCGTCGACGATTCTCACTCGCACGGGTGTGCATGAATTTTCGTCGTTGTCGGAACTGTCGTTCGGGCGATTGGCGTCGAGACCATGTCGCAAGAGAGTGGAAAATTGCAGGATGGCCAATTTCGATTGAGCGTACGTCGATAAGTCGCTGTCTGGAACGTCGGGTATCGTTTCCACGAACGATGTGCCGCATTCTTCACGATCGATGTCAGTGGAATGTCCATCGAAGACGGAAGACGCACGCAGGTGTGCCGATGAACCGACGTTAATTACCATCGGCATGGATGATGATGATGACGACGACGAGCACTCATACGAAGAATGGTCGCGTTCCTTGTTTCCAAAACAAGATGATGATGATGGACCAGTATTCCCATCTGTCATAAGAGGAAGCAAAGCCAATGTCAGCAAGGCAGGTCCGATGAGATTGACTTTCATCGTCAATTGTTTGGATTTTCCCATGATCCCGGCATTGTTGATGAGAATCGTTAACTTGCGAGTGTTGTGCGATGCAGCATTCGATGACGTCGTCTCTTCGTTGATGTTGTTTTTGATCAGACGTTCAATGGCGGAAGCAACATTCTTCGCGCTTTCCGGTCTGTCGGCATGATATTCCACAAAAGTAACCAACGGAGCATTCTCTATGGAATCGCCTTCGTCATCATCCCCAACTCCACTTCCTTCGACGGCATCCAACGAGTCGCCAGAATGTTTGACATCACATTCCCTCAACTCTTTCAAAATATCACCGACCAGCTCCTCTCCGCGCTTCACGTCCCTCGCGGCAATGACGACATCGTATCCGCGAAATGCCAAATCCCTCGCAATTTCCGATCCGATTCCTCCCGTCGCTCCCGTGACTACGGCTATTTCATTTTTGGGCGGCAGACGACCACGCAGCCTGACGCACTTGGATTGTTTCGTATCCGTAGTGTTTGCGACCGGCGACGTGTCTTTCGTCGTCGTTGTCGATATTTGCGAGTGTTCCAATGAGGATGACGAAGAAGGTCGTCGCAATGTCAGCAGGGGGCGTAGAATCATATTGTGAAATAATTCGGTGACGATTCCGTGGAATGCCCAACGTATATTATTCTTCATTGTGGTTCCTAATTTTCTTCTGTTGGGAGAGATTTTAGGGGTCGATGACGAGTGTGATTGTGATTCAGATGTTATAGTTGAAGGTACGTCGCCTGTTCCCGTTGGAGCAATGTCCTCAGAGGGAGGAGGTTCGTTCCGTTCTCGGATTGTTGTAATTTCCTCTTTCGGTTGGAAAGACTCGACAGCGTGATCTGCCGTCTGCGAATCTGACCCCGGCGACGTCGACGAGGCTTCGAGCGCTGTAGATAGGACGGACGTCCTCCCAGCCGAAGGATCACCGCCGATGATGTTGTATGATTTGGGATTGGGTCCGCCGCCGTTGGACAAGGGCACTGACAATGCCGCGACAATCCTACAGGTGACGAAGTTGCAATTTGGGAGAAACAGCAGTAGGATTAGGGTAGCGGTTGATGTGGTGAAGCCATGCAGTTGTAATTTGGTCGTCCTCGAGGATACCATGATCGTAGATGAATGAGACTGGATGGGGCTTACGAGAGTTGTGTTAAACAGGGATTTGGTGTTAGCGCACCGGATATTCATCGTCCCATGCGCATCATCATTTTTTTTACATATAATGTGTTTTCCTTTTTTTGTTCACGTACGGATGACATAATACTGTTTCCTATCAAAGATCTTTATCTCCACAAGATACCAAGTAATTACTTGCAGCACCAGCGTATCACATTAGGGGCCATCACCATAACATACCCCTAAAAAAATTGACGGGAGGAGTTGGACGGAAAAAACCCACGCCCGACGAGGCGAATATGGTACTAATTATTATTTTCGGTGGTTCAACATGAGTGCTATCGATAATGAATCCACTCATGCCCTCCCCATCGAGGCCACCATGACCGCCATCCTAGCGACCATGACGGCAATTCTCTACGGACTTCATGCGATCCAAGTACCACTGAAATCGAAAAAAACGCCAACCTCGTCCTCTTTTTTGCTGCAACTGTCATCCGCCCTTCCCATCCAACTCCCCAACCCGCAAACCGAACCGACCAAGTACTGCTACGAAATATTCTGCACCAAATACACCATCTTCTGGATATCCTCCTTCTCCTGCATCGTCGTTTCCCAATGCTACGAATACTTCACCGCTTGGACTTACCTCTTCGTCTGCGGAGGACTGGCCTTGCCACTCGTCCTCCAGCCTTGGCTCTACCCCTCTGCCGGTTTCGACAAACACCAGAATGCCGACGTCGTCGACGTCGTCGTCAATCCCGACATCGATCGCCCCCTCTTCCAACGACACTCTACGAAATGCGTGGTTTATCTACTGACCTACTCCTTCATCGGGAACTATTGGTACACACACTACTTTTACTCGGTGTTGCAAGCCCAATATTCCATGCCAGCGCACAGATTGAACGATGTTCCCATCGCCATGTATTTAGCAACGCATTTTTACTTCACGACGTATCACGTTTGCGTTGGCAATGGATTTTTGAGGTTTGTCGATCAATATTACGAGGATCGCGAGGATGACGGAGCTTCCGATGGCAGTGGAAACGATGGGAACAATCATCGATTGGGAAGCAAGACGAGGGGTTGGAGAAAACGACTCCTCTTTTGGTATACGGTCCTATATCTATCGTACTTCACCGCCTTCATGGAAACATTGACCATTTCGAGTTTTCCGTATTATAGTTTCGAAGACCGGGTCATGGCGTATAAATATGGAAGTGCCTTTTACGGGATTTATTTCTTAGTTAGTTTTCCGGGGTTTTATCATTTGGATTGCTTCGTGGATGACGATTTCGAGGATTTGGGGAAAGGTGAAAGTGGGAAACGAACTCAATTGCATGGGTCAAGGGCGATGAGTTTGATGGATACGTTCGTAACGAGTTGTGGGCATGGAATGATGATTTTGACTCTATTGGATTTCGTGAGGTTGTATATAGGTATTCCGCTGACGATTGGGGGTGTGGCTTTCGCGACTACTGACGCGAACTAAAATAATATTGTAGTTAATGAATCATTTCAGGAACTTCCGATCATTATTTGTATGCTGTATATAAACAGCTTGACAAGAGGACATCTTTGTATGCACAGTTCATTGCGACAGTGAATCATTTTCCTCATACTTTAGTTGCATTTTGATCTTTTACATGACAGTCCAGCTTCCTTCACTATTTGTCATGAAATGTTAGTTTGTGTATCTTATGTAGTAATGATGTGGCATCTAAGTCCTTGTGTAAATGTTATAGAATCTGATGAGGTTAATGACCATCCCCAGAGCTCACTGCTCTAGGTTGAGGTATGGTGGGCAAATAAAAACTTAGATGGACTCACAAACAAGTATCATATCATTGTATGAATTCAGTAATTTGTTAGGAATATTGTATTGGTCTGATTATGTGGTTGTTCCACCAAAGGGACCATGCAACACATCATAGGTGGGTATTGACATCTCTAGTATTTCCAATGGAGTATTCTCATCAGGAATCTCTGCTACCACTGCAAGTCTAAAAAAATTTAAACTGTTACAAGATTGTTCACTTTCTACCTTCAACCAAACATAGTGTGTGAGGAGTGAAAAACTGCAGATGATACTTTCATATTGTACTTCTTGGAAATGTCAATCAATGATCCAAAAGCCAATGTTCATTAAAGCAAATACATTGTGAACTTTCATCTCCTTTGATTTGTACTTGCAACATTATCACCAATGAAAAATATTCACAATTAAGGATTTAGAACAATATTTTTGGCAATACTGTTGATACTGTTGTAGTATAGCAAGTAAAAATTCACCTTTGACCTAGTGCCAGAAACAATTCTAGTTGAATAGCATCAAAATCCCACCCCAAGTTTTCATTCCCCTGTCACCCATCACCTCACAACAAACCACCACAAAATAATCATCTACACCAAACATTTCATTGACTAGTGGGAACAAAAGCTCTGTTGATAACTCACTGATTTGTTGTAAACATTGTCAGTTTCTACAGAGAAAGGACCAGGGAAAATTCAATATGATGACCAAAATAGTGTACTTGGAATTATTCATCTGCTGTGGAATTTCAGATGATTGTGACAATGCAATTTTCATCAAAATGAAGCAACCATGTCAAGTTATGAACGATACTCATTATCTAAGTACAGCCAGACATGAATTAGAAATTCTGCGCTATGTAAAACGTAAACCTAGCAACATCATAAAGTGTTGGAGATTTTGCACCGTGGCTGAATTTGACAAAATGATTACAAGTTTAGACAAGAATCTTTTACAAATCTTGTTAGTAAATTTGTTTTGAAGATATTATTGGATGCGCAAATGGGGGATTCATTGTTGGTCTAGTCCAAGAGGCTTTTCAAAAATGATAGTGTAACAACTGCAAAAAATTCTACAAATTCATCAACATTATTTGTTGTATTTCATTCTCTGAAAGATATTAGATACAAAACAAATCGATTTTGTTCATAGCATCAAGCACTTTTCATCTCTTTGACATGCAAAAAAATACACTTTACCATGAGATCAAATGGGTGCTCCACAAAAATATCACAGTATAAAGGCAAGAGGCAAGTGGCAATTGTAATAGATGTAGAGATCACTGTTGAATTGTTCAGTCACTAACTCAAGTTGAATGGTCTAAAAATTTACACACTGACCCAATCTTTGGTCAGTGAGATCTAAAGAATACCATAATGTAGCTCAAACAATCTGTGCTAGGAAACTATACCTAATGATACACATACCTTAATTCCAACACCTGGCACTCTAACCCTCTACCGATAAGATAATGGAATTGGGAAGAAAATTTAACAAACACATCATTTTTAGACATAACAAATCATTACAGATATCAAGTGTGATAGTTTACAATCAAAAATAATATCTGTGATATTGATTTATCACCAATAATGAATATGATGGTACTATTGCCATAAGTAGGTTTGATAGTCAGTCATCATGTAATCATACGCAATATTAGATGAGCTCACTCTCTGCTGCAGTGTTATTTTTTTGAGTATTTGTTTATAATTTAGTAGGTACTCTAGCAATTCATTTGGAAGGTGCAAATTCACAAATTCCCCATACATTGTTGAAGACATGTTTTGAACAATACTAAATCATTCTTGAGACATTCATTTTAAAAACATCACAGCTCACAGACATGAAAACATTTTTTGCAATAGTTTATTATCACTGGTATTAACTAGTGTGATTCCAAGTCAAGTAAGATTGGTAACTATCACCAAAATTATGTGTGATAGTTAACTAACACATATAGGAAGTATGATTATTAACTACCAACAATAAAAATGTGACACTTAATAACGACACAATTTTTTGGGAAGGACATTTGACCTAAATCGCTGAACAATTTTTGCCAAGGTATTAAGGTCTATTTTGATGTGTAGTTTTTGTTAGTCCAATCTATTACTAACTCAAGTCATGGAGTGGTTTAACAATGGCTCCATTGATGACTGTTAGCATCCACTATAGCAGATAGTGAATCCACCATGCTAGACATCTGTTGCTAGAAATACACATACCCAAATTCCAACCCATGGAAATTCAAGCCACTTGGAGGTCAGCATGTAGTTTTTTATCGCTAAGTTGCTAACTTGTAGAGGATTAAAACCCCAAGGTTTGAAATTTTTGTGTGTTATTAGGAATGATTGCTAACACAGTTACTTCAGCACCTTCAATAGCTGATGCATTCAGTGATGTAAGACCACTCAATCACAAACTCAATTTAATGACTGAAGTTCTGACAAAAGCAACAAAATAATCCAATTTGAGGTCAGTGAGGTGCCAAGGACATCACTTTGTAACTGCAGTTAGTGGCTGAGTGGTTTAACAATCTCAACAATGCACACATATGGAGCAATTAATACCCTTTCTGTCTCCTCTTTTTTCAATGTGAGCATTAAACATTACATCCTTGATAGAGTCATGAAATTTGCTGTGTAAACCTGTAAAACTATGGAACACCACATGATATGCACAACAAACGAAAAATATCTTTCAAACTTGATTTGTAGTCTTTGATCTCTTGATGGCATCATTGTCTTTCCAATAAATAATGCACTCACAGCAGATTGAAATGCTCTTGCAGTGACAATTTGCTTGGCAGCTTTCTATTAATTGAGTTTATGCTTGTTCTCTCAATAATGATGTATGGCAACATGCCTCTTGATTGTGGAGTACAAAGTAATCAATTTTTGTCTCTGCAGTATAGATTATTTCACATACATTTTTGGTCAACACTTGTACATGTGAATAGTGTAAATTTAAACTTGCCTTCAGAATGAGGCTTCATGTAACTTCTTCCTTGAGAGGAAACCTAAATGCTTGTCTACCATACCAAGATTTTTTGTAAGCTTCTCTTTCAAGGGCAATAGGTTTTCTCAGAGTTCCATGTAAATATAAAATATAAGCTTTTTGGGATGAGCCAGACTGATTCCTGGAGCAGTGTCATGTCACAATAAAGAATAAAGAATTCTTGTGGTTGATGGAATTTCAATTAAAAGTGGAAACATTTTTTGTTACCCTTTTTGGTTTGAATATTGATTCGTATTTCTGTTTGTCCATTGTTTTGTTGACGATGATTTTGTAAAATCTGAAGTTCCCAATGATGTTAAGACCATGGAATACATCAGAGCATTGCAATAGAAAATCCTTCTGATAATGAGTGAAATGTTTGGTTTCAGGGATGACCTAAAACCACATTTAGAGTAAACTCCTGATGAGACCATCCCAAGTTGACAAATATGGATAGACTCATGATCACTATATCACAAATGTGTTTGTGTTCTTTCGAGATGGTATGATTCCATGACATTTTTCATAATACAATGATGTGTCCATGACAGGCATGTAGCTGAATTGAAAATAATTATACCAATTTAGAGACAATTATCAATATATTGACTGTGTAATGCAGTTGATTAAGGATTTGGTAAAAATATACATTGATTTCATGCAGAACTCAGTAGACAAACTTTTAAGAAAAAGCAATGAGAATAGAGCTGATAAATGAAGATACATCAATGTGTCCAACAACAGAGTGGAATATGTGAGGGTCTGAAGCATAGTCTCCAAGAATGAAAGATCATCTTGTGTTAGAAGAATGTGGTGAGAGAAGAATGATTATGACACTGAATGTTCTATATTTCAACTCAAGGTCAGGGATGTTGGGTATCCATCAGATTCAAAATGTTTACATGACACAAAAAGAGAGAAGGGTGAATAAAGAGTGTATGTATTACAATTTATCAAGGAATAATTCTTCATACTTGTTACAAAAGAAATAAATATCTAAAGTAATGATCATTGACTTCTGTAAACATATTAAATTTCATTAACATTACTATTTATCAACATCACAAAGAAATTGATCATCTGCTGCTGCAACTGAATCTTATATTGTTTCATTGTAAATTCTTAATGGCATGTGGCCACCTTGATTTTCATTGACACATTGTAAAACCTTGCTGACTTTGCATTATCATCCTTTTATTAATTTTTGTGGAGAGATGATGTCATTTGTTTCTTAGTGCTTCTGAGTAAATAGTTTTGTCATACCTGACTTTGGGATTTTTAATTTCACTTTTTTGCAAATTTTGATTGGATTCATCTGCTGCCAAAGAGGCAGCATGCGTCAAATTTTCCATTACACCTTCAGCTATGTTAATTCCTAGATCTACTCATGCAACATAGACAACTGACACAAGAATTACAGCTGATGTCAGCAATACAACAGATGCGATCTTTCCTTTATCACTTTCCTTGCAATTTGCATATTCTCTCCTTGTAATCATTTTGTTGGTTGTAAAAGAAAGGTCAGTATTGAATTTGAATCCATTGTCATCCATATTGTCTTTATTTCAGTCCTCATTTCCATCAGCATTATCTGAAATCTCACATCCAACAACTCCAGAACAGGTTGAGCAAGTCATTGGTAATTTTTTGCTTGAGGACCTTGGCAAAACTGAAAAACGGCGCCTATGTCTGTGGAACTCCCTTTGCAATGTTATAAACATTTCACTTAAGAAAATAACAATTCTTATCATGTTGCCTTTCATCTAATCCAGTTTTCAAGGTGAACCTTGACATTGCTGAGTCCTTTGTGTGCCTATTTTGTTGGTCGAAATCAAGATCATATTTAACTCCTGTGGGTATTTGCTTCAACTCCAAAGAGAGTGATAATGTCACACAACTCTTGGGACTCTCAAGTTCAAACATACAATATTGTATTGAGATATCAGGTTTAATAAAGTACTTGTACCCTGAGACTTGGTTGCAAGATATCATGAATAACTGGCAATATGTACTTTTTGTGTTTGATACATTTGTTGAGAAAGCTGAGGTCATATATTTGTCTGACTTGGTAATCTTTTTGGCAACAATGAAATATGGTGAGGCCCATGTGGAGGTTCCACTAACCACTAATCTAGGATCTCGATATCAACCATGCATTGAATTTTCTTTTTGAATGTTTGCTCAAAGCAAAGGGAAAAGGATATGCATAGGGTATACTGGAATGGAGCCTTGTAGGAAGTTGATAGGAATTTTTGACAAGATATCTATCAAATCATTTGTTTTAGTTAGCCTAGATGTTCACATTGAGTAAGGGGTAATTGATTTTGGTTGTTTCCAACTTTGGCAATGTCGATCTGCTCATGTTTAGCATCAAGGATGTGTGTGGCACATTTGTCAAGAATTTAGTTGGAAATAATGTTGGCATGATGCCAACATGTCAACAACAGGCCCAACGGTCCTAAAATGCCAGAAACAACTGTCTGTCATTTATAGGAAACTCCTTTTACCTCCAAATCACAAATTACATATATATCAGGGTCACAAATTGTGAATGACAAGCAACCCACACATGAAAAATCTTACACAATTTTTTCCATCAAATACATAAAAATTTTCATCTCTAGATGTGAAAAATGCAAAAATAAAAATTTCAATTACAAAGATATTACCAATCATCAACAAAAAATTATATCTGCCATCCAAAAATGAACAACACAAATGCAAAAAATTTGTTGTGTCTCACCGCTCCATTCCTCTCTCTTTCTTCTCCTTTGGTTGTGGGAAATTTTTCTTTTTATCAAAAAAAGATGGTGTGCTCAACCCAACCATAAACTGGTGAGTAAAATGTTTTCCAAAAATGACCAACTATCTTTGTTGTGTAACACAATCCATGGAATTGAATTCCCTGTGCCATGACCTGCAACATAAATATCCTCCCCCCTCAATCTGGTGTGCAAAAATATTATGATTTTTGTGGCCAATAGCATCCACTATATTATTTGTAATTTAATACTTTCAAAAAATATTATTTCTTATTTTAAACTTCAATACTTTTAAATTAAGTTTATTTGAAGACAGGAACTAGCTGGCAATTTCTTGCAAGCCAATACAATTCTTCTATTTTTTAGAGGGGACTTTTCATTTATTTTGTGAGATGTCAATTGTCAATCAAAGTGCTTTTGTATTTTATGACATCTTGAAAAATACATTGTGTACTTCTTCTGAATTTATTTTTTAGAAAATGTTTTTTTGGACATCTATCATGAAATGAGCATCACTAGAATTTATTTTCTATCGTCAAAAAAGGTTGGATCATACAATAATCAACATAATTTTTTATTATCGAGTAATATTAGAAATATGCCGTAGTTCTAAACAAGAAATCAATATATTGTCAATCAAAAATATCCTACTAAAAGTAAAATTACTCGTACTGTAAAAAAGAAATAGTGTGTTAGAAAAATATTTTTTACTTCAGAAAATATATCATTACTAGGAGCAATATTACCATCAATTATAATAATAAGTAGACAGAGTCATATTTTGATCACTTTCTGTTTTAGAATGATAATATTACTGCAGTTATTTTCATAATTTGATATTATTTAAATTTTGCTATCTTTTTCAAATTCATGTGTTGCAACACCATGTTTCCAACTACTCACGAAAATTTGGTCATGTTTCTATATATTATTGACAGGCTGAAGCATGTTGATGTTGGTGTTGGTATCATGAAGTTTTGAGAAATCACTCCACTCAATATTTCCATTAATGTTAAGGACCAATCACTCAAACATGTTATATTCTTTTGATAAGCACAGTGTGTCATTGAGTTTAATGAGCATTTTGGCATGAAAAACGCCTGGGTTGTTGAGTGGATCTCCATGGTCTACCCATTTCAGGATGTTTCCATTTTAATTCAAACTGAAGCCAAACTTATGAAGTATGAAGGAAGTTAGTCCACAATAGCTTCTTTGCAATTATTCACAATTGCTCTTCAATTTGGAAGTGAAGGATTTGCAAATCCAATCTAGTTCAAAAGGACACTTACCTTAAACAGAACTTTACTTTCCTTGTTGAGGTCAACTGAGATTTTGGGCATTATCCACAAACTCAAACCTGGATGTTTGTAATAAGACCAAGGGAAGAGGACATGAAACGCAACACTGCAGTTTACTGCCTAGGGCAAAGTAACAATATCGAATTTGCAACACCAGGATTTCAAAATTTGTTTGTTAATAATTAATTTTATCATATTTTCATCCAATTGACTCTGTTTTTCTATCACCAAAAGAATTTACTCATATCAACAAGTCATTATTTTGATTTTGATGAATAAAAATGAAAAATGATAATGCAGATTTTGTAATTGTTACTACCAACCCCATACTCAGCAAAAAATCCAAGGTCAGCCTTGCAGGAAAAAAGCTGTGAATTTCCAACCTTAGATGCTGAAATTAAATGTGTTTGCATTCCCTCACTAAGGTGTGTGCATATAAAAACCTTATTTGTAGGAATGTAAAGGTCACTCAGTGCCCCAGTGTGAGTTTGTGTTGCATATGATACTATACCTATGTCATTTTCTTGTGCTGAAAACAAAAATTATTCCAGTTTTTTGGGGC
>JALLPE010001159.1:0-12906 GCA_036940025.1 Conticribra weissflogii | reverse complement strand
AACTGATACATGCTTTGACCATAATCAACATTTGTCAACACAATGTCTTCCCTTCTTCAAGGAAAGAAATGCCTCATCCCCAACCAGTTTTGAATCAACTAGTGTTTCCTATAGCAAAATGGGATGAATAAATTTGCCAACACTCATTTTAATTATTTGTTCATTGCATAATCTCTAAAAATTAGCAAGAATTATCATGAAGATGATTGAATTGGCCAAAGAAATTCTTTATTTTAACCTTGCATTATTTCTTTACTTTTTGCAGGATCTGTAAAAAATCCTGCAAAACCTCATTTAGGACCAGTACCATAATATATATATATATGATTCACATCTCTCTAAATTTTGAAATGAATGCGTTGAGATTTTTTCACCTTTTTGGGACTGACTCAAGTATACTTGACAAAAGTACACACCATCTCGCTCATCAAGAAGTACAGCTATATATTATGATTATTCATTAGTTTAATGGTTTCTCGTATTCCTAAGACATCAAAAAATATACAACGACTATTGCTTCCCCTCACCATGTCTAAATTGCCAAGAAAGCGCTCTTCATCGAACTCAACGGTTTCGCGACGAAGGTTTTCATTTCACCCTTGCCTTTAATCAGTTTCGTGCCGCAGGGATGAAATTCGAAGTATTGGTGCATATTTCCCACGAGATTGTACATGTCCGAGGACATATGTATGGAACCGGGTATTCCATTGGACTCCATTCGACTGGCAGTCTATAATATTTTTTCACGCGAGTGGTAAACAATATCACGGTAAGCAGTAAATGAGTGTATGCAATGACAATTGTCGAAATCGATGGTTTGACACGTTGAAATAAATTACACGGAAAAGATCTCAGACATCGACTCACATTCACGGAATCGCCCCACACATCGTACGTGAACCTCTTGCGACCCAGCACTCCCGCCACTACCGGTCCTACGTGCACGCCTATCCGGAGCTCAAAGTCGAGTTTGTATTTCGCATTGACCCGTTTCAGTTCTTGAAACATATCCAGAGCCAGCAGCATGATTCGTTCGCAGTGATGTCGGTGATTTGTCGAGTTTCGTCGTTGTCGGTGGCAATGCGGGTGATGCCGGCGGTCGACGCCGTCGTCATCGCATTTTTCCACGGACGACGACGACGACGATGAAGACGACGACCGACCGTGATTCAACCCACCCGCGACCATGTACGCATCTCCAATCGTCTTGATTTTCTCCAGCCCGTGCTGGTAAACGACCTCGTCGAAGGCGTGAAACAAATCGTTCAAGAACAGACCCACCAGGAAATTCGGATGCAAATCCGCCGAAGCCTTGGTAAACCCCACCAAATCGGCGAACAAAATCGAAACCCCGTGGACGTGGTCCACGATCGGGAATTCTCCCCGCTTGATTCTCTTCAAGATGGCCGGGGGCAGGATGCTCCTCAACACTTGCTCCGATTGGGTGTATTCCTTCTCGAGATCCTTGGCGAACAGGAAGACCGCCGCGAACACGATCGATTCGAGCCCCAGGACATTCATCAAGAAATACAACTGCGTCACGACGCCATCGCCATGGCCGCCGTAGTCATCTCTTTCGACCGCCGCCGTCCACAAATCCCACGACAGCAACGAGGCGCTGACGCCGGCGTAAATCCCAAACCACCGCAGACTCTCCTCCGCGCTCCGAAAAAAGGCCGCGCCCATGGGACAGAGAAAACTCCACAGCAAGACCCCGCCGCTTTCTCGGACGCCTCCCAACGCCACGTGGACGGCGAACGGCAAGACCAAAATGCAGCACAGCTGACACGTGACGAAGAGGTCGTACCGGCCCCGGGCGCGACAGACGCACGAGAAGAGGACCGCGCCCATGATGGCGCAGTAGGCGAAGGGCATGAGGGCGGCGACGTACTCGCGGAGGAAGAGGTACATGACGCCCCAGACGGCGCCGGCGAGGATGGTCGAGGCGCTGAGCATGAGGAAGGTGGCTCGTTGGATGAGTTGTTTTTGGTTGTGGGAGGGGTCGTCGTCGTCGTCGTCGTCGTCGTGTTCGTGTTCGTGTTCGTCGTCGTCGCGGGGTTTCTGAGAAGCGCGAATGGCCAGCCTCTTCCAGAGGGTCTGCCGGGCGGTGAAATCTTCTTCTTGGTCCAACAGGTCCAGCGCCGACAGCTGGGCCAGCGTCCCGTCCATTTGGAGCTGGAGCAGCTCGGAGTGTTTGAGTTCGTCCGACGAGCTGAGCGCCGCGTCGCGTCGCCGGGAGCGCTTTCGGGTGCTGCGGCGGGATTGGCGGTTGGTGGTTTTGTCGCAGGTGATGTCGTCGCAGTGGCTGTCGTGGTTGTTGCTGTTGTTGTTGGTGGTGTTGGGAACGCCATCGTCGCCGCCGTCGTCGTCATCGTTCCTTCGTTCCTTCTCGCAATATTGAAAAGCTGCGGCGGCGACATGGCCATCGCCATCGCCATCATTCTCGCGTTTGTCATTGTCACTGATAATATCCTTGTTGCTATTGGCTGCATTCGTAGCGGCAGCAGTAGTAGTGGTAGTAGTGTTAGTAGCAGCAGTATCCTCGTCGTCGGAATCCGTACTGTACTCTCCATCGTCGCCGCCATCCCGGTCGTCACAGACGCTCAAATTATTCGCCGACGATGACGCCCATCGGAGAATATCTTCGAAGGACAGGTTGCGATCGAATACGGTACGCTTGGACGGCTGTCGAACCAGCAGCGCCTGGCGTCGTCGCGACATGGCCTTTCTGGGAATGCTGGTGGTGGTGGTGGTGGAAGGTGCCAGTGATTGTGATTGTGATTGTGATTGTGGTTGTGGTTGTTGTTGAACGGGTGTGGGTGTTTGGTCTAGTGAAGGGGATTTCGGTGACATGGGCGAAAAATATCACTTGTAAAAAAAATAATTTATATTTTTCTGGATTCGCTCTGACAAAATATATATATGTATTGTTCTTTTCTTTTAGTTCAAAATTAATACAATACATTGCACTAAATATTTTATGTCGTATTTCAATGTATCATGTCGTAACCATCCAGAAGAACGTGTCATATAGTACCAGTCATTTCGATGGTATCATTTGATATATCTGTGGGAAAGCAGACCACGAAAATGTATTGTTCTTTCTATGTAAAATATACGTTTTGTTTGTAAGGTAAGGTATTCGCTCAAATGCTAACCTCTCGTGTATGTATGGTAATGTTGTTGTGGTTTCCCCTCTATGTCTCATTCTTCTCCTTGGTAGTAGTACCTGCGACGAGACGAGTCATCTTCAACGGACGGAAAAATTCGTGTCAACAACAGTTACACAGGTACAGAGTGAAACGTTTTTCGATTTACTTCACTGTTCGTTTATGATGTTCTGAATTTACCGAAATATTGCTTGGCCGTGAACAAATTGAATGTTATTGCGACCAAAAAGGATAAAATATTATAAAATAAATGAGATTTTCCGAATTTTAAAGAAATTTATGTTTATTGTTGCTTGGCTGTGAAAATGTATTCATTCTAAGTAATATTACCATACAATTCTGAGTCCATTACTACAATACCAACAAGAAGATACAATATTGTACTCCATAGTAAATCATAAAATTTCCATCTGCACCGGACAAAGCATTTGCCTTACTTCGATTGAAACACTTCACAGTAGAAATCATTTCTAATAATATTGATGAGGCAATAATATTATTGTGGGCATCTTATAAATTTACCGAAATATTATTGATTCTTCATCTTCCGTACAGTACCACCTATAATAATAGTTGCCAAAGTAGAAAAAGTAATCTAACATGCCTCATATCACCGAAAAAATTATTTGTCGTCTTCAACTCGCACTGACTTTCTCTTTCAGCAAGATATAGTACCGAACATATAAAATTAATTATCTTGTGTAGAGGAATAGCCGTAATCGTCAAATATTATTAGTTTCTTCGAAATTTTTGGTGACCCAAACTTTCCCTTAGTCGACGTTGCAATGGCCACAAGTACAGTACTTTACATTGTAGTATACATTACTATAGAGAGGTTACAAAGAGTCATAAGACTATCCTCAGAGATGGATCCGTGTAATATATGCGATTTCGTTAGCGTGCTTTGATTCTAGCATCGTCCATCATTTTGTTTTCGATCATGCCTGAACCGTGCAGCCACCAAAACAAGAATAAATGGATTGCAAACACACATCATACCGAGGAAGCAAAAGTGAAGACGTCGATAATGAAAAAATGAAGCAATCGGTATGAACCGTTGTTGTGTCAATTAAAGTATGATCGCAAATAATGTGCGTGTGCCACAGTGATGCCAATGATCTTGTCAAAGAATCAAGTGTACAAAGAATGAATATATGTTCACTTAGTAGAAAATTTCGTGAAAAAATATATCTGATTTCTAATCCTCAAGTCAATTTCATTCCGAAGTAGATCGTTGGTTTGTGAATCTATTATGAAAACTGCTTGTTGGAAACAGATCTAACATATCTGCACGCCTGTTTTCCTTGAACAATGCTTTTTACCTTGCTGTGTCAAAATCATAAAATGGCTTCTAGATCAAATGTTCTCGTTTGATGTCAGTCTAACAAAGTGTATTGCACTGCCCCATAGTAATTATGTAGTATCATAACGTTTCTCCGATATGTTATCATTCCGGTACGCAAAGTCCTCCAGAATGAAGTCGCCTTTTTTTTCCATTCCTTTCCTTTCAAAAAATATTAGGTATCGCAAAATACTAGTACATTTTAATTGTTTGACGAAGTATCGTATCGTACTTTTTTGGTTCTAATACAAAACAGAAGTGGATTTTTTTGTCATTGCCAACAGGCGATCGAGCGAGGGAAATTTCTGAAAATTGGCGCGTTGTTGTTTGATTGCAGTGCAAAAATATTTTAGAGAGCAAGAGTATTTCATGATGTGGTAGAAGAGAGACGAGAAAGCGACCAACATCGCCTCTTTCCCATGGTCTCCGATCAACCGAATCGAATCTCCACCAACATGGCAAAGGCTTCAACACTCGAGAGGATAATTGCAGACGTATTTTGGATTTGATTGTTACATTATTATATTACATAAAGAGTGCTCGTCAGCTGCGAAACGAGAACACCCAATACAGACATTTTTTCCACGGAAGTTCCGCACCGCCGGTGAAACAGCCATTGGCACGACGAAGCACCGTCGATCTTCTCACGCATCTTCTCTTCGACGTCAAAGAACAAATACAATTTGAAAAAAAATAATCCATGGAAAACACGATGGCATCGTCCGAAGCTCTATCCATCGTCCAATTCGCAAGACTATCGCGCGGCAACAACGACGACCGAGACCGAGTTTTTCCCGCGAATGCGAAACGACCTCATCCCACGGGAGCGATGCCGCTGTGCGCCCCTCCTTCGTCCGTGTATGACAAGTCTCGAGACGTCGTGGCGGGCATCGCCTTTCGAGCGGTCGGCGGCAGCGACGTCGAGGCCTTGCGGGTGGAACCTCCTGTCATGTCGTCGTCTGGCAACGACGCGGATGGCCACGAGGAAGAAGAGAGGGTGGGTGCCAATCGATGTGTCGACGGAGGGGGATTCAAAATCATCGGCAGGTTATCGTTGGGCAATGATACAAACATCGTGCGGATGGCGTGCTCGAACGACGCAAGATTTTTGATCGTGGCCTGTTCCGATGGGACACTCATTTGTTTGAGCGTGACATATTATTTGGGAGTTGGGGAAAGCGAGGAACGAGCCGTTCGATTCCAGCGTCGATGGGAAATGAATGCGACAAACGCTTCCGTTACTCCTAGGAGGCGGTCTCGCCACATCGACCATGATGGACTGTACCGCCCAGATGGATCTGATTTTCTCGAGCGCCGGAGGTCTCAAGAGGATGTCATGTCTAGTAATGAAAGCGTTGTCGTCGATGACGGACCAATTGACGACGACAACGACAACGACACAAAAGGAACCACCGGAGAGATTCATTTCCCAACACTGGAGTTTTTCACCGGCACCGACAAAAAGTACAACTTCTTGGCAGTGGCAGAAGATTGCGGACGCGAACTCTCCCACGTCCTGTGGATGGACGCGGCGTCATCTTCCTCCGATATTCCGCCCTTTGAGGCATCGTCGTTGGGGCCTCCCCCGTGGAACGTATGGCCCTTCCACAACCCAGATCTGGTAAATGTCGGTAAGGGAGATATCGCCGATTCCATCCCGCATCGCATCACATGTGCTGCTGTATTCCCCTGTTCCAGTGACAATGGCGCGGCCCAAGAGCCTGATACTATTTTTGCAGTTGGAACCAACAAGGGATGTTTGGGAATGGTTTCTGCTTCCGCCCGGGGTGCCGCCGAGGTCATATTGTTGGACCATCCTTTGATGCAACCGTGTCAAGCGGACGACGACCGGGGTTTGCCCCATTGGAAAATCACACATTTGCATTGGTTGGAAAGTCGTACATTGGCAGTGGGTCTGTCGCGCGTAATTGCGAACACGGATTCAAAAAAGGAAGAAGGAGGAGAGGACGATTCGAATGAGCACCAGGCCAGCTTTTTGATGGGAACCGTCATAGCCGAAGGAGATGGGGACTTGGATCCTAGGAACTCGTCGTCGTGGTCATGGTCCGTATTGGGGGATGTTGTTCCCTTTGTCTCGGTTCCGAAAGGTGGGCACTATTCGTTTCATATAGCACTATTACCGGGTAATAGAACACCGACGGCGTCAACAGCGTTAGTGTTGGTCGGATGCAATGTAGCCAATGAAGTTGCTGTTCTATCGCGACGAGGAAATAACGAATGGGCTAAGCTTGACCTATTGGAGGGGAATCATTTGGCATGTCCCACAGATGAGAAAGATGAATACAAGTTCTTGATGGGTTTGACCGTGGTTTTACTTCCGTTGCGATTAGCAGGTGTCAACGACAATGGCAACGATCTCTGTTATCCGTTTTTTATGCTGACTGCTACCGATGGGAGTTTATTGGGATTCGCTCCCTATCACCGCACCCTCGGGGAGAGGTTCTTCGCTCGCCCCTGGAATGCCGTCGAAACGGCCGCAGTAGAAAACACATTCAACCGTTTGGCTGAGATGAGCGACAAAGTCGAAGCGTCAAAACTTGATGTTAGGCCTCCCACCACTACACCGGCTGCAGTGTCGTCACAGCGAGAACAAACGTCTGAAGAAAGAGCTAACAGTCAAAGCCGGGACGGGTGTTGCCTCTCTGGATTAGATTTAGGATTGCAAAGTGCCATCGAAAAAAAACCTGTAATGGAAACCCCCGACGAAGACGAAGCAGACTCTGACCCTGATGCGTGCAGATTTGATTATGCCGAAGCCTCCTCCTCAGCACGGCGTTTGAGTAATGAACAAGTCCAGGTGTCCTCAGCGGCCGAAAAGGAAAATAACGATGCCCCTTCGTCACATCAACGGGCATATGGGTCAGGAACGTCCGATCTGCCAATGAATTTGGAGGCCCCGGCGTTTTCCTTACGAGGATGTTCAACAATCAACCCTATTCAGACAAAAACAACCGATATCGTTGCCCCGAGAACAAGCTCAGGTGGATTTACCTCCGGTTCTACCGGTGACGCAACATTTAGATCCCCATTAGCACTTGAAGGAGGAATTAGAAAAAGTTCAACAAATCCATCTTTTCCGATCCAACAGCAACACGCTGCAAGCGCAACTTTATCACTTCCAGTATTCGGCTCAGGAACTGTTGAAAGTCGTGGTGGTTGCGAAATCCTCAAACCATCAACAGGGAGTAGCCTATCTGGCATGGGATCTACTTCAGACTCGAAATTGAGTGTCTTTGGATCCGATGCTGATTCATCCGCTGGTGTGGAAACCGTTAGTAAGAAAGCAAGCAGAAATGCCGAGAAGAAGGCCGAAAAAGAGGGTGAGAAAGTTAGTACACGGCATATTGATCGGGATAGCTCAATAAAGTCTCCAATCTTTGAGTTTAAATCTACGGAGGTAGGGCTCGCATCATTTGTTCACCCTCCGAGTCCAGAAAACAATATATCACCACAACCGGATGCATTCAATTCGTTTCGTAACAAGTATGACTCTTCAAATCCGGTTCTTGCTCCTGGATCGTTGAAACCTCTATTTGATGTCAAAAACAATGAAAATGAAGACCCACCAGTAGAATCATCCGAAAACCACATTGATCGAGAAGAAGGAAGAGAACAGGAGAAAGACGTATCTTCTTATGTTGATGATAACTCGAAGAATATAAATAAACTGATAAAGACACCAGCTGGATCTCAAGCGCTGAAGGCATTCAATGCAGTCGTCTCCCACATGGGTGAAACCGACGTAATTTTACCCTCCACTAAGTTTGAGGCAGTAGTAGAGGCATTAGGCGAAGGATTCCACGAAGAGGAGCTCGAAAAGCAATTGTCTTTACTCGACCCCATGAAATCTGGGCGTATCGAGCGTGATGCGTTTGTGAAGTGGTACTGCAAACTTTTCGATCAAAAGGTCGAATCTTCTCAGAATAGTGATGTTGCAGAGAAAAAGGCGAAGGCAGAAGAGGCGTTTAGCAATATTTGTGATAACTCAGGGGATACCATCAATGCATCCGACTTCGCGAAGTTGCTTGAATCAATGGGAATAAAATACTGTGAGGAGAAACACAGACGCACCATCAAGAAGATCAGCGAGGAAGACTCATCGAGTGGAGAGAAGTTGATCAAGAAAAGGGTCTTCGTGCGATGGTATGTTGACTGGTTGTTCGGGGACGGAGATAGCGACGAAAAAAGCGAGGCTGGAAGTGGGGCAAGCGACGCAGCTTCATTGAATAAAGAGTTCAAAGAAACCAGCGATGGATGGGGGTCACTCTATAAGACATCAGAGAAGGGCTTCTGGAGGTGCAAAGTGTGCATGGTCACAAACGGACCCTCAGTTGTTAAATGCTCTTCATGTGAGACCATGAAGTTAAGTGCGGGGCCCAATCTATCGAGCGATAATGCGTCAGCATCAGCGACGGAACCCAAACCATTATCATCTTGTGATAGTATCGGAGCCGGTGGGTTCAGTTTTGGAGGATCATCAAAGAGAAGTAGTATTGATACAGGTGAATTCACATTCGGTGGATCCAATCCATTACTATCAAATTCAATTCTCGAGACTCAAAAGCCATCATCTAAATCAGAACCTGAAGCAGGTGCTGTCCCCGCTTCAAACACGGGTAGGTTCAATTTCGCGTCGGCAACGGACTACGAGGCCAAAGGTGGCTTCGAAAGTACATTTGCAAGCAAAAAAGACAACACAGAGACGACAGAGAAATCATCATCTACTTCATCGTCATCCTCTTCCAACTACCTGTCAATGTCATCGACCGCGCCGAAGCCAATTGGGACGTCTCCGACGAAGAACGATAAAGCGAAGAGCAAGACATCAAGCGCGGCATATCCTCCACAAAATGGATGCAGAGAAAACTCAACAAGCACCGCAAACAAACATGAACCAGACGATATCCTCGATGGCCAACGTACAATCAACCTCCCCATACATAATCCATATGCTTCATCACGAAAGAGGAACATTCACCAAATAATGAAAAAAACTTTATCCAACTCTATCGATTTGCCCACTTCAACTACTTCTTCAGCTACCGCCATCTCAACGGTTGCCAGTGGCACAACTACCGCTCCGGTAGCGAAAAGAGTGTTCAATCCTTATGCCAAAGCAAATAGCGCCGCATCATCCGGCAGTATCGTTCGTAATCCCTACAGCTCGTCAGTCAGTTCGACAGCCTTAGGAAATAAAACTCCTGACGGTAAGTCTTCCAATACTACAGCTAACGGTTCAAACACCAGCTCTCAATTTAGCAACAAGGAAGAGTCTGGTAGCAATTCAGAAAGAAAGTCAAACATTTCAGTGAAAACACAAACCAATGATGACTGCAAAAAAGTCAATCCATTCGGGCAGAGAGGTATAAGTCTTTCTCTACCATTGGCAGATCGGCTTCCATCGCGAAATGTATCTTTTCGATCGGCAGAAATTCTCACTGTCGGCGAGCTGTATAGATATCTTTACGATCCGAAAAATGGCGACACAGGTAGACAAAACCAAATTACCAGCGTCCGGATAACTGGAACTTTGCTTTGCGTTTCGATGCCACCAGTGACTGACGACAGTGATGCCAGTGGCAGTGCGCTGTATGATAAAGGACGATTTCTGATTGTGGGTGATCCACTAGAACGAATACAAAACCCTGTTACCTCCGCAGCATCAGCCAGCCTTCAAGAATCTTCCGAGAACGATGCCTTTCAGCAGGATAGAAAGAACACCCCGCTTGTTACCCCTTCCACGAAGTCCAAGTTAAAAACGATGCCTTCATCAATTCTTCGGAATAAGAAAACTCCGACACAAAAACCTACTATTGCAGTATTTGCAACTCCTAAGCCCAAACACGTGCCGACTCTTGGTGGAAGAAAGTCCACGCCCCGAGGACTCCTGAGTACTGGGGCAAAGAAGAAGTTTGTCTACGCTGGAAACACGAAGAAATCACCTTCTTCTTTGCTTGGTGGGGGTGGTCTATCGAAGAAATTTTCAACACCAACAAGCATGAAGCTGAAAGAGTCTGGGGCAATTAGAAATGATTCTCAGTTAGACATCAAGAGAGAGAATCCAACGATGCGATCCTTACAGCAACGAAGCCTTTTGGGACTTGGAGCAGTTGCCGCTGGAGCTAGTGGTTCGAAAGACAGAAATCCTAAACCAGAACAAGTCATTCAACGCCATGCTTCGCCAATGGTACCTATATGGATCGGATCAACTTTTGATGGGGATGGATTGGACGGGTCTGTCGTTGGCGATTTAGTATTAATAATGGGGGAAATTGTCAATGATAAGTGTCTATGTTGCGATCTAGATTCGTCAATAGAACATACTCGTGGCAGCTCGAGTGACCAGGGTGACGACAAAAAGCTTATCGAAGGTGATAACAACACAATCGAAGTGAAGGGTATCAAAGATGCTGCAAAATATATTGCCCATCGCGCCGCTTCAATTTCTCCTAAATCCCAGGGCCTGAAAAAGAGGTGTTGCGAGTGCACACAATTCGTTTGCGCCCGATTCGTGAAGAATGCAAATGGGACGGACATGAACCTTCTAAAAGAATCCTTGGAGGTTCGGCGACAGTATATTGCGAACAGGAAACGACAGATTGAGATGTTTCTACCCTCGGTTGAAAATCTTTACTCCGTTGGATTGGGGATAACGACTACTAATGACTAAAATACCAGAGACCATGGGAACAAAGGCCTCCAGTCATTTTCATAACCCTATCATATTTTCATTGAATATGCACGAAGCTAGCACTATAACTTTGATGGTTGGCCATTTTTGTCCCATGCAACGATGTTTTCGTGCTGAATTTTTCCTTATGCTCCTTAGTGACTGACATTCAATACCATAAAATACATGCGAATGAAGTTGACTGCTCTGTCCTCTCATGCTTGGGTGAAGTAACAACAAAAACAACAATATTAGAAAAAACTAAATCTTGTTTCTATAAGTGATCACATAGTAATTATGATAAGCAGACAACATAATATCATCATCATAGCAAACCGAGAAAAAGTATGAGGAACTTAAGTAAAAATCTGAGAGGGTGAAACAGGAAACAGAATCCAAACAAAAAACTCAGTATCCATTATTGTGTATGGATGATTGCCAAAATAAGAGTCAGCAATGCAGTCAACACCTAGAGAAAGTACAAAAATTACAAAAGTGAAATATATGAATTAAAACAAGAGGATTAGACCAAACAAGAGACCAATTCAACTGTCTCTACAAATGATAAACTCATGAAACAATCAAAATAGTCAAGGAGAAAAAATAAAAATGGCAAATAATAAACAAAATAGCAGTGTGACTACAGTAAGGAAAACTGAATATGTCTAGAATTTCAACAACCTAGAGAAGGAAGACAGGTGGAACAAGAATTAAGATACATGGCATAAAAGAAACCCCAGCCAAGAACTGAAAGAATTAAATTGAAAATAGATTTTAATCAAGAACAAAGGAGTTTAGGTTCAATGGACAATTTGACTGACCCTCTTGGGCTCTAGTAATGAAACCAACCCTTTCAGTCATGTTTGCAAGTTTCCTTTTTGACTTAAAAATACTCATAACCCCTACCCCAAAAGGCAGAAAAGATAAACAAATTATGATCTAAGGATCTTCTACAAATGTAGGTAGGCTTGGAAATGAGTGATGAGAGTCTGACATTCCAATATGGAATCATCAACAATGTCATGGTGAAACAAAACAATCAAAACAGAGTTTGCAAAAGTAACAAATGTTAAAAAAGTTTCCTTAGGACAATTTGCAAATGACAAAACCAATGAAAGGTTAAGAGTAAGTTATGAGTCTAAGGTGCAGTTTGGAGTTTCATTATAGGAGCTTAATCAAATGATTCCAAAACAGAGGAAGCAGTACAATCAAACTTGTTGAGATGGAAAGTGAGAGAGAGAGAAGATGTATTCTTGCATGAGGTATGAGGTTGAGGCAAGAATGAGTGAATCTGATTTGGTTGCCAATGCATTTATTATCATGTGTCTCTCAGTTCCATTTCATGGCAACAAACCATAAAGTCAAAGATGGCTCCCACCACAAAGCCACAGACATCACATTTTCATCAGTTCTGTACTGATTTAAATGTCTTTGCCAAATTGTACCAAAAGCACCCTTATAAACAAGGAATCACTCTCAACACACCAAAGAATAATACCATACAATTTTGTTGTTTTTTACACTGAGTGGTGTGCTGTCCAGTTGGAGTCCCAGTCTAATAAACCTCTTATACTGCTCCAAATATGATACGTCAAAACAGCCTAAAAGCTAATAAAGTAGTGAAATGATAAAATAGATGTGATATAAACACAGTTTTGGATTTTATGAGCTATTTTGACTATCTAAGAAATGAATTGCGCTTT
>JALLPE010001158.1:0-12865 GCA_036940025.1 Conticribra weissflogii | reverse complement strand
GGTTCTTATTTGACAGCTGCTTTTTATTCCTTGAAAAAGGGTCAAGAATATCATCATAAACTGCTCCATACTAAATTGAATTTTTTGGTTTATGCTCATTCATACACACAAACCTGCTAGTTTCTCTAAATGCCTTTTTGTTAGTCATGTCTCTCTGGTTATTTTCATAAACCATTACATTACATTATAAACTCATCCTCCAGCACTGCCACTATGATCACCTTGATTGAAACTGGTGAAGATGATATCTATATCCTTTCAATGACATAAAGATACTTTTGCCTTGAGTGCTGGGGAATTGATCATTTTGTTGCTATTGCTAAAATCATCAGAACAACATCTCACCCCCTGCAAATGACATTTTTTCAAAAGAACTTCTCATGTCACAAACATTAAACATTACAAAGCCAAGTTCCAATCACATGTTCCTTCAAGATACAGACCATTGAGTCTGAGCAGGTTTTTAGAAGCACAAAAATGCCATGAAAATGTGACAATCCATTGTGGCTGCATTTGAAGATGTTTTGTTGTGAGAACTGAACTTGCATCAAAAAATGAAAAAGATGCATGTGCATATGTGCACTGCTTAGGAAACATTGCTGCAGCATCTATTTGTCACTACAACATTGTTTGTATGTGTTTTTCTTCAATCTAAATCTGTGTAACTCATATCTACAAAGGGTTGATGTCACGCAAGAAAGGGCTCAATTTTTTGTCCATAGCTGCATTGCATCTTTTAATCAAGCTGTTGGGAGGGACAATGACAGACCATCAAAAAAGAGAAAGAATTTCACCAAAATATATGTAGGAATAGTAATTTGCAACTTGCCTACACAAACAGCAAATAAAGACCAAATTTGTACATTTGGTGGTTCTTAAACCCAAGATTTTACATATGAAATGCTTATAATTGGTAGTTTCAGCATGCTGTCAATTGGATCTTGGGGAACTAAATGTTGTGTTGGCAAGTTTTGGGATTAGCAGAAGTTTGATAAGACAATGGTGGTTGTAATTAACACAACAACAACAGGGAGGAAAAGAGAAATGAATCCTATTTGTAATTTTTAGTTCTAGTTGATTGCAGTAGTTGAGACCAGCAAGAAATGTTATAAGATCAGAAAAAGTGCTACACCAAAGGAGAAAAAAATTAAACACTGGGATTAAAATGGATCTGTACTGTCATTATGCTACTGTAATGTTATACATTCAATAAAGCCTATCTTTGTGTTTGGTCAAATTTGCATAGATAAGCTGAAATAAGTTATGGATTTTCTAAGTGTACAATGACTTTTGAAGAAAGATTAAAGAATTGTTAATATTTACTTTATGTTGCTATTGATACCATACTTTTCCAGATTTCTATTTGTGTTAAAAGACTTGATTAGTTTTGTAAATTGCGTTGCATTTGGAACCATTGCAAGTACCTAACAAAGTTCCACTGCCATTACTGTTGAACATATAAAATTATTTTTTATCATTCAAAATCACATTTTGATTACTATTTGTCACACAATCACCAAATTCTCCATGTTTACTGCAGCTTACTGCATCTTAGGTAAAGGGGGGTCGGCAAACAATCATGTTTTTTCTTTTTATCCACTTCCTTTGTTTGGTGTTGATAAATAATGGAACACAGGTTTTGTCCAATGCATGCTGATTCAGGCTCTTGTTGGACAGAAATCGAATTTGGTGATGATAGTTTTTCTGTTACTAGCTTCTCCACCAAAAAAAATCACGCCATATGACTCAATTTGCCTTACCAATCAAACCACCAAATTCTTTTCAATAGAAGAAATATTCTACTTTTAAAAAAGCACCTCAGTCATCGCATTCATAAAACATCTCAAAAACCAAAAACATACACCAGTAAAGTTTGGTTTATATTGATGTCATTGGAAATGAATCACCAGTCAATGAATCCAATTTTTCATTTTGTTCAAATATTTTCAAAGAAAGGTTTGTACTCAAAAGACTATCATTAATCCTTGTGGCATGAAAAGGTGGTTAGCCGAAATTCACTACATAACAGAAATTGGGTTGGATATAACTCTGCAAACCAAGAAAATGTAGGAGTTTAAGCCATATAAATGGTGATATAAATGTACTAAAATGCAAGTAATCCAAAATAAGTTGAAATTTTACAGTTCTTGGATTTATTCCATGTGGAGAGATAAAATTACAGTTTGTAGGCTATCAAATGCAATTGTAAGATGTAAGATGATTGGGGATATTTCTAAGTCAATAAAAAGGAAGTTCAACAAGGCCAAGAAGATTTAATCAGTTATAAAGGTTAATTAAATTTCATGCACAGAAATAGCAAAGATGAGGACAAGAGCTCTTGCAACAATATGGATAAAGGCAGAGGTGAATGAAAGACAGCGAATTTTATCAAGGAAACGTTCAAAAGTATATACCAGTTTACAATATTGCTCTGTAAAAACAACAAAAGTAACAAAGAGACTTAATCATAGCAATTGGGGAAAAATGAAGAGATATGGAAAGAGAGAAGTGCTTTGAAATCACTCTATCAGTTAAATGTGAAGTCAGTAGAAATGATGTTGAGAAGTATCAGTAGATGATATATGTAAATGCGTCAAGTTTTCCAAAGGTACCTACTCTCTGACTGTATCAAATTCAACATGAAAATGAAGGCAATGCAATAGAAGAGAAAGTTATTGATGAGAGAAAAATGTTGTGATTTCAACAAATTTAAATGATTTATTCTGACAAAAAATGATACTGATGGTAATCTTCATTGGGAACCAGGATAAGCATAGTGCAATGAGCTTATTGATATAGGATATGAAGAAATATCGGACACTCATGGAGCCTCCAGAGTCAAAAGGCTAAAGTTTAGTGATTGTTGTGTTCAAAGTACAAGGAATTTACACTGAAGTAATTCCACACCATTTTCAGGAGAATTAGATTCAGATTTGGGGACTCCATTGTGCAAAGAAGAGAAGCCAAAGTGATAAGAAGAAACATGACTGACCAATATTTATATTGAAATTTGTAAAATAATGACAAATTTAATAAAAAGGAGAATGTCAAAAATCACTGGTTGCCAAGACGATAAATCAATCAAAAGATTTGATTCTAGGTAACTTTTTCAAAATTCTTACTACGTTAAGATTTTTCAAAATCTATTAAGATGTTTCTTAGTGGGTCTAATTGATTTGAGCAAACAACTTGGGAGTTAATTCTAAGTCAAATTCACTTCATTTCTTTGGAAGAATAAGTCAAGAGATTTTGTCACAATCGTTATTTATGAACACTTCTTCTTTCAGCTAAGGAGACTTAGCACAAAGTGTCATTATTCATGTGCAAAGAGTTCATTGTATAATATTCTTCTACAGTGATTGTGGAGCATCACAATAAAAGATGTCTCAAATTTGTCTTGAACATCCTTTTTCTAAGACAAGTCTGTTTCATTCAAGACATATTCAACTTACCACCCATTCTAACCATCATTTGAGACATTTTGATAATTTCTATTTGAACTTATTAATTTGATTCATATTTCCAGATTTTTACAGCATCTTCTTGCATAGTATAATCTCAAGAATAAATCAAATTTAGTCTCTAAATATATTCTCAATGATTGTGATCCACAAATCTTCTATAGTCTTGGAGCAAACAATTGCTTTCCAAACTTAGAAATATTTAAACTTAGAAATAATTGAATAAAATTTTAAAATATTTGATCTCAATCATTATGTATTTTAGGAATGAAAACATCTATGTCAAATATTGATCTTTTTGTTTCTGATAAGCAGGGGAATTAAATTTAAGAATTTTTGGGGATCCCTATTTTTAATATTAATCTTATTCATAGCATTCAAGTTTTAATCGCGCCCATTCTCTCCATTTCAAAATTTTCCAAATTATGATGTCAGAAATCAATTAAAATTATTGTAAGTTCTAATGTTCTTCTGGTATTTGACATTTAAGATTGCATTTACCAGTGCATACATCCTTTTGATCCCCCCTACTATCATTTTTTTCTTTCTCCTTGAAATTTTTTCAATCCAAGGCACTTGAAATCATATTCATGGTCATCATTGTGGAGAATTTTACTTCCAGTCACAACCAAAAATGGCATTCTCAATTGTGATCTTTTGACCAGAATATTTTCAAAACTGTTCAATTGTGTGTGTTCATGAACCCTATTGTATTGCTCCAAGATGTTGTAGGATCAGGGAATCTGTTTTTCTGTCAACAACAGCCATTCCCTCTAGCAGCATATTAAATTTTAGCTACAGCCTTGTCATAATCAAGATTTTATTGTAAATGTGATATGTCATGTTGCAACCACAATAACATGAGCCAACATGTGTCATGGTATTTTGAGAAGAACTGCAAACCAAACAGATTAGGGGCTGGAATCTCCCAGTAGTGTGTAGTTTGATCTAGGATGACATTTGGTTTTTGCTGTAACTGCTCCTCCAGAAAGGTACTCCAGCAATAAAAAATTTTATCTTGGCCTCCCAACATTGTGTAATTTTTGGCCACAACCAATTCATGGCCTTGGAAATAATTGTGGCACCATCAGCAGTTGAAATATCTTACCAGTGAGCACACTGTAAACCATTTTATACGAGCTTAAAAATTGTCTTTAGTGGAATGTTTGATATTTGTGACAACATCTCCAACACAAAAATTCTCTACTTCTGGAGTTGAAATAAAGCTATCTTGGCCCTGCAACATGGTCTAGCATTTTATTGATGATCAATTCACTGTCTTGACAATAAGTGCAGCATCAAAAGCAGTGAAATCTCTTGACGATGGGCACACTGTTGGTTATTTCTTGCTAGGTTGAAGTTGCGTTTCCCTCCTGCATTTTATTTTCATTGTGATGTTCATGAAGGTTCTAAATTGCTGGAATTGTAAGAATTGCTATCTTTGCCTCATGACATAATTTAGACATTTGATTATGACCAATTTGTGGTCTTACTAATAATTACAGCATCATCAGCAGGTAAAATATCTGGCTGATGTTCACACTATTGACAATTTTCTGTACACATATAGTCACTTATTCCTCTATTAGAATGTTTGATTTTTGCTGTAACTTTTCTGCCATGGAGATTCTCTGGTTATGATTGTTTTCTTCAGGGACTTGTATGATATGGTGTAGCTTCTTAGCTATTACAGATTACAAATCATGACTTTATCTCCAGCATGTGAAATTTCTTGCTGGTTTGGAAACTGTTGGCCATGTCCTGATAGATTGACATTTTTCTCCACCAGCAGTATGAGTAGCTGTTTATGGTTTCTCTGCCACTAAGATTCCCCATTGCTGGATATGTATCAATTTATATTTTGGCCTCACAATATGATGTAGCTTTTTGGCAGCAATAAATTCTTAGTCTTCATTATAATTGCAGTATCTCCAGTGGATGATATCTCAAGCTGATAAGTATGTTGTTTGTCATTTCCTGTGAGAGTATGAAAATAATGCTAACAAATGACACATTACAAAATTTGAAGGAAATAAGTAATTGTTATTAAACTTAATCAGGAATACCAGATATTGAAGTATTGGTGGGGGGATCAATACAATATGACATTGTAAACATGTCAGCAATATGTTGGAAAAATAATCTAAAGTACAAAACTTTAGAGCAAAAATGAACATATTGTATTTCTTGTCATAATGAGCTCAAAAATGAACTAAAAAGTGTGAGGTGGTGGAATTTTTTATGAGCCATCATCAGTATGCCCTACACACAGGAGTTTCAGTCCCAGTTCTGAATTCCAAGAAATGTGTTGGAAAGTTGAGGGTTGTTGGTGATTTTTCTGACACATTACAAATTGGCAAACATGTTGCTGACATGTCAGAGACATTGCCACTCAAGTTCTTCATACTTTTGATTATGTTTATTCTAATCATATAGGCTAATGCAAGCTCTGTTCAATATTCCCTTTGCCCTAATTTGATGACCAGATAATTATATGATTAAAACTGTCAATGCTGGAATGAATGCATTGATGTCAGCAGGGAGATGCTTCAAATGTGGCAATCAATCAGATACTTGATGAAGCCTAATTGGCTGTTGATGTCCATTTGGCTTTTGAGCTTCACCAAGGTGGTACACCACCGCAAGTTCTGCAAATTTTAGAGAATTGGGACTGCAGCTGAAGCAAGAATGTTGCTTGAAATGAATGAGAAGCTTCCCACTTTTCACATAGATCACTCTTCAACAGAGTTACCATATACCATTGCAAGAATTATTAAGAATTTTATGTGAACACCTATAATTACTTTAAAATTGGCTACAATATATTAGTTACTATCAAAATACAATTTTATTGCATTTTGTACTTTTTTCAACTGTAATATTTTATTGACCAGCTGATACTTGCTGCTTCTTCACTCTTTGAAATTCATGAAAAGCCTCATTTGAAATTTTGTGCAATATTTAAAAATATACTAACATTAAAGTATTGCAAGAATTATATCATATATCTCAACATACATTTGTGTATGAAAATTAAATCTTTTCAATTTCTTTCCATGAGGAACATTTGAGAATATTTCTGCAAAGAGAGTAATATATATGTGTATAAAACATAGTATTGTGAAACATGTATATGATTTATGTTTCATAAACAGGTGACCAAATGCTACCAATAGTTGCAATGACAATAGCAGTAATATGCATGCACTGTCTCATATTTTTACTCAATAAAATTACTTTCTTAGCATCATCTTGGGTTAGGACTGATATAACCTTGTAGTCAGACAGGGAGAGAATTGTAATAATGCATAAAAATCACATTACACATAATGGAATAGAATTTGGCAAAATCAATGATTTTTCAATCATCCCAGATTACCTTGAATGGTCTCAAACACAAAGGCTTTCTTGAAACTAAAAAGAACTGATCCAATATTTTTGTGGTGCACAATTATCGATACAATATCAATACAGAAGATGATTAACAACAAAATCATAATGCCAGAAAGAATGGTTTCAATGATGGAGATAATTTTTCCCGTTCTTGCAGTTTTTTACCAACAAATCCCATATACTTTATCAGGAACGGCATCAAAAATTGTGGCCAATATTGGACATGATTGAACCTGGCTGCTCATACTAGGCACTAGCCACATAGTTATCCACTCATGACAGTTATGTCTGAAAAAATGTTAGCACCCATAGAACTCCTCTACCATGCATGCATGCCCTGACTTCCCTACTATTCACATCTTTGCTGTGCTTATTTACCTCTGCCTCCACAAACACATTTCCAAAAAATAATTTACTTTGTCAAGTGTCAATCAACAATCGTTTGAAGCAAAAGGATTATTTTGATGCAGTAACAGTTTTTCCTTCATTGTTGAGGCTGTCCAAGTTGCCTTTTTTGCTGTTCATCACAACTGCATGGCTCCCCAAAAACAATTCATAATAAAGGCAAAGGTTAGTTGCCTCCAGGATTAGTTGAACATGTCAAAAATTGCAACAAGCTGAAAACGGCTGACATGACAGGCACAGTTTGACTTGTTGCAACATGTTAGAAGAAGGCTCCAAAAGCACCAAATTTTAGGTCAAAAAACACATACCTTGAAGCACAAATGTTTCTTTTTGGTTCATGCTATGCAAACCTATTTTGATGGCAAGATGTGTTCTGAAAAACAAGGATTATATTCTTTGTATACCAAGACCATTAATCTAGCAAATAAGGCAGTAAGACCTGAGGTTTTTCCAAAGACTCAGAACTTGACATAGAAGGTTTTAGATGGCAAGCCATACAATGACCCTGTTGAGCACATGAAAAGCCCTTCTTGACAATTAGTATGAATGCAAACTATAAGAATATTATTTTCTGCATCTTTAGTTTAATAATGGGATTGATTTGAATGGAAAAATGGATACAGTGGGTTTTTAAAAATTTCACTAGAGAGTATGTTTTCATGTCAAAAAATGTCTAAAGGTAAATGGTTTTGTTAAGGGCTTCACTAATGGGCTAACTTAAATAAGCATCAATAATTGTGGTCAGCTGTCAGGTGTCAAAAGAAGGCACTTTTATTTTCATCCAGTCATCATGTCATTTCATTTAATGAGAAATGCAGATCTGGGCATAGACTTGGGTTTGGTCCAATCTATATTTTCTCTCAACAACTATGGCATTATCAATCTCTGCAAGTGAGTTGGAAGTTTGGATTAACATGTGAATCCAGAATTTTACGATATTGTCAACTTAAATTGGGGTGAGATGCAACACCATTAGGATTACCTAGCTATTTCAATTGTTAATTGATGACTCAGACTTATTCTTTGTCATGATTGGGGTCAATTTGAACAGTTCAGATATTTACAATTCAACAAGATATGAGATTGATGGAAGCATACAGTGCTCTTAAATTGGTCCACATATTTTGGATAATGAAATGCTAACAATATTTGCCCAAGATAATGAACACTCCCTATAAATCTGCTTGGTTGGATACATCCTGTCATGTCATCATTCAAAAATGTGGACTTAGGACAGGATGTATGATTTGGGGAGGAAAATTCCTCAAAATTACCAGGAAATCACTGTTTTTGTCCACATTCTGAAGGATATTTGAGGATACATTGCCTTGTTTTCAAAACGTAAAAAATATAGATGAATAAGACATTAAATTGAAATATTTTGACCATATATTGAATGCAGATTGTGTTACATATTGCTAAATGTCGTTGTTGTCAATTAGCCACAATTTTTCTATAACTGACCAGCAGTTGGAAAAGACACATAACTGAGTCCAGGACATTCTGTGGAGATGTGACTGAAAAATGTCCAAAAATTTCCAATGAAATGCTGTCAGTTGGGTTTGCTGACATTTGGGCCATGTCCAGGACATATCTTGAACAGGTTGGGAATATTTCCAACTAAGGTAATCTGAATTTTGTTCCAGATTGATGTGGATTTCAAAATCTCTTATATAGATTAATGTATAGGGCCATTATCAGAAGAATATGCAGAAGCTGTCTGATGATGATAGCCTTGAAAACATTGAGAATTGGTGTACACCTAAAATGTATCTCCCATTCATATGTTATAATGGATCATTCTCTGTCATGATCAATGGTGATGGGTCTGATTTGCAAACGTCCGAAGTCACAGTCATACTAAGTGAACTTAATGATAATTTGTAAATCCTGGTAGTCTACATGGAAAAATTATACATGTTTTCCTCCCTATTTGTTATGAATCTAGCTTGGATCCAATGTCTGCATCCCATTCAATACTAGACTCTTTACCAAAGCAGAGTTGCTTTCAATTGGCAACATAAACAGGAATTATAATGAACATTATTCAAAGATAATACTTGAACCCATTTGTATCATTTTGTCTTACACTTTTTCACTAATCTTTTTTGGAGTTGGGTTCTCCTTTGATAAATTCTTTCTTCAAACCATATTTTATAGTAACAATCTTTCGGTATAAAATCATCAAAGGCTTGACCAAGAGTGTTGTTGACAAAAATGAAGAATAATGAAACAGAAGCTTGACTGTAACAATCACTTGCTATTGTAGTAGCCATCACAACAATTCAGTTCAGTTACAATGAAAGGTTGTAATCTATCAAAAGAAATTTTGGTATTAAAAATGCTATCACAACATCAGCAGCTACTACATATGGTAAAGATCATCAAAAATCTAATTGCATTGACTATGGAAGAAGAATAAAAATGATTTGTTTAATATCTTGACCATTGTTAAGCTGAAATGAAACAGGCTGATAATTCTAGCATGAAATGTGTATCTAAAACCAGTCTGTTGCTCTTTTGGGTCAGGGTTTTGTTTGGTTGCAGAAAATTCAGCACATGGTATCTAGTGTAAAAATATATATTTCATATGCTATGATTGTTTTGCAATGGAAACAATAATGATAAATTTTGTCAAATATTCATTCTCTGCTTTCTCCTGGTGTGAAAAAGGAGAAAATGGGTGCCCAAGTAAAAGGCAAAAACTTTCCCACTTCACAACTTAGGATTAGATGGTGGAAAAACAAAGATGGAATGTTGAAATCACAAGATATATTATAAATGTTGAGGTGTATCAGTATCATAAATTCAACAGGAAGCTGTAAGCAAAAAGGCTTGTTCAAATTTTTGTGGAGCAAAGTCATAATCTTATTTGGAAATGACAATGTCATGATGTAAGACATCTCAAATCCAAATGCACATTATTTGTCTTATGAATCTTACACAATTACTGTACATTTGGATTTGAGATACCTTATGTCATCATGATGCAACAAACTTTGTCATTGAAAACACAAAAATGAGTGTGATGTTTGGTGACATATTCATTTTTTCACTTTAAAATCATGTAACAATTGTGTCATATGCCCATAGAATGTAACTTGTAATTTTTCTCTATTTTTCATTTTATCATGTTTTGTAATTCAATTAATTGCTCAATTTACTTTATGTTTCCATCATTGAAAAGTTCTTATCAAATCTTTGGAAGCAGACATTGAAAGTTTGACTCAATGTACTGATTCCATTGTGAAGAAAAAACACTCAATTCTGACACCCTCTAATGTTTTCAATGCATATGCATTTGCTTTTCCTCTTGAATGCATTGGGTTACATTCATTTCCTTGCCCTTCTCTGGCAATGAGATGAAGGCACTCAACTCTCCAGGGTGGAGAACACCACCGTGGCTTCCGTGGTGATTTGTCTGTTTGGACTGGCATAAAAATGGTTTGCCATGGCGGATGGGGGGAGGCATGGTGCATGGTGATCAGGGGAAATTACTTCGACTATTTCAATGAAAAAATAGTGGAGAATATTAATTTTTTGTAAAAATTAAATTTAAGAGAAATTTAGATACAAAAATTAGACATACCTTCTTTATTTATTATGGCATGCCTATGGATGAATGATTCCAATGGCAGACATTGTCAGCCATTATCATTTATTTATGGTAGAGATGAGTGAAGGTTACAGGGTTTTCCCCTATTTGATTTTATGAACAATATTTTCATTGAAAAATGAGAAATGAAGAAAATTGAATTTTGAGGGAAGGAGATGAGAGATGCATCACAATTCATTTTTGTGTTTGTGATGTATATCATTATTGACATCTCATTTTTCAATTTTTGGATTTGACATTGGTTTTGTGATTCCAAAATTAGAATTTGAGAAGGATGTCATAAATAGATGAATCAAACTAAACTTCCAAAGATTAATTTGGAAAAATTGGATGGTTCCCAAGTTGTTTTGTTACAGGTGGAAGCAAGGATAAGTGACTAACTGTGAGGTTACAATGCAGGCATGTGACTGAGAAAAAAGCGTTAATAAAATGGCCAGAGATCTCATTCTGTTACTGAGATTTTATGACATGTCCCCATCCTGAGAACATGGCTGGGATACGACCAGGACATTTCCAGCTAAGTGAATAATCAGATCAAATGAGGACCAGAATCTTTGTACTATGTGACATTTTTTAGAATTTAGATGGGTAAAATTAAATTGCTATTTCTACATCATTTCTTAAAATGACTCAGCTGTAATGTTGGACTGAGTTATTATTTTTGGATGCTTTTTGACCAAGAATACATGAACAGGTAACAAGAAATCCTTTTTGAGGCCATAGAAAAAATGGAAATGACCAAAATTTTTTCCTTCCTGATTACCTTGGTACTGCTTACTAAATATAGTTTATGTAAAGACTTGTGACATACATTGAACCAAAAGCAAAAACCTAACAGTTATTTTGAGATTATCTATACAAAGGTTAAAATGATCAAAAAATACTTGCTGACATTGGAACTATTTTCAATCATGATAGACATAAAATTGGCTCACAGAATCATCTTTAGAGTTTATTGCTATATGATTAGTTAGAAAGTTCAAAAGTTACAGCACAATGAAAATGACCAACATTACAGACAGTTTTTGACATGTTGTGCCATAATGATGGAAAAGCGCTTGGAAAGTGCCAAACTTCAAGGCAAAAATCATTTCCGAGCATGATTTTTTTATTTGTGATCCTCTCATGCCAATGAGCTCATGAGTGCACTAAAAAGTTAAGAGTGCTGGAATTTTCAGGAATTCACAAAATTTCTGTCTGACATTGATATGCCATTGACTTAATCTTAAACTTTTCCAACTAAGTACTATATCAATGAAAACTTGAAAATGGGTCAAGCTAGTACATTTTTTCTCACAACATGTTTTCATGTAGCTCTACAGGCTACTGTGGAAACAATGAACATCAACAACAGTTGTGCAAGAACACAAGGTCAATGCATTCCTTGTAATGCCTGTTGCTGTTGACTCTGATCAAGAACAAGGCAAAGGAATTGTTGTCAAAACCGTTAAGGTTTGGTTGATACCGTTTACACCAGGTCAGTTAAGTTCCTTCTTGTTAAAATCTAGTTATTTGAATTGTCAATATTTTAAGTATTAGGCTGATGCCTTGTTGTTGTGCCTGATGGATATCAATCAAATAGTATTGAAATCTTAGCAATCCTCTCATATTTTACTTATTTCAAAATTTGTTGATGTTTTATTACAATATATAATTGGCATTAGGAATAGCTTGGCTGATTGAAACGTTTGTTTGCAAGGAGGGGGTGGGGGCTGCATAGTCTGGAGCTGCAGGGGGGGATGAAGATACAGTGAAGTGTCTGCTATATTTTAGCTGAGATGTCTGGAACTTGCTTGCTAACATTGAATTTTGGCAAAAGATTTAATAATACAATTATATCATTTTTATGAGACTTTTCCATCTTGAAAAGAAAAATACTCCAGACAAAAATGTACATGGATTTTTGCTGTGATGACAAGAAAACCAATAGTGGTGAACATTCACTCATTTCTGATGGACCCAAAATTTGTTTGACTTATACAAATTTTGG
>JALLPE010001157.1:0-12889 GCA_036940025.1 Conticribra weissflogii | reverse complement strand
AACACAAAGCGCCAGCGCGTCACCTAACGTTCTGACACCTTTCTTCTGCCGTCTAGCCGTCACCTGTCTAGCAACGGTCAGACGGGTAGTAAACAGTAACCGTTTGGGAGAATACCGATTGTTGGGATTCCCAGGGACAGAGAAGCGGGAACGTGTATAATGCTTTTTGTGGGCACTACATTGCTGTGCTAATCATCATGACACACATGAAGTTGAGGCTTACTGACCTTAATGATGTATCTATCCATTCATTTGGTAATTTGTACAGTAACCTCCATGGAACCAAAAGTTCCTACAATGAAAGTAGCTTACTGTACTTGATTGTTTTTGACTTATCAGTCTGAATCTATTTCTATGACTTTTATGAATTGAATTGTAAATAATCTCTCAATAAATATTAGCTCTAAGCTAGTGTATGAGGCTATGTAATGATGGTAACATATAACAATATTTTGCTTGAAAGGTTTAGATATGACCAGTTTCCTATCTCTCATATTTTCTTCAAAGCATCACCTGAATTTAGCATAGACACTAATGCAGAAAAGTGACCAGTCCTTAGCTGTATTTTTATTCCTCAGCAAACTGGGGAACTGTTGGCAGTAAAACATTGTTCATGATGATATCATATATGAACACAGCAAATTAAAACGGTCAATATACATCTTTATATGGCTTTTTTTGTATAACACATGTATACTGAATTTCTCACATTCCACCCTGTATTTCGTAGTTTGCAAAAAAATGACTTTTCTATGACTTTCATATACCTGTCATATACCAAAACCCATATTTACTGCATTGTATACCACATTCGGCTTTTTCTTCTGGCAAATACTGAACACATACCAATCGCTCTGACGTACACCAGTCATATACAGTTCCTTGAAAATATTGATTTGTCAAAGATGCTGCGGATAGTCATTTTGATTGAAAAATTGCATAATATTATTAGATGTACCTTTCATATACTAATAATGTTGTCATTGTGGTATTTTTTGTCATAATGTATGATACTATGATTAATTCACTATCTACAAAAGGAAGTATTCTAATTATTTGATAATGTATTATATTATTTGTTACATACAAAAAATTTTCTGGCTCATCCACCCTGCCTTGTTACCTCACCCCAACTCACCCAACATTGCCTTGCCCCACCTCACCCAACATCGCCTCACCCCGCCTCATCACCTTGCCTCACCGCGCCTCATCCTCTTGAATCATCCCCTCACATTGTCTCCTCCCCTTGCCTCAAGTTGCCTCCTCATGTCCCCTCACCCTGCACCTCACCGCCTTGCCTTGCCACACTGCCCTGCCCCGCTGCACCACCTCATTCCCTCACCCCACCCCGCCGCGCCACCTTGTTCCATCACCCTGCCCTGACTGCTGTGCTGCCTCATCTTCACAACCCCACTGCACTGCACTGCTGCGCCGCCCCGCCTTGCCACTACGCCGCCTTGCCTTGCCTCACTGAGCCTCGTCCCCTTGCCCTGCCTCACCTTGTTGCCTTGCCCCACACCACTGTGCCACCCCGCCTTGTCACTACACTGCCCTGCCTCGCCTCACCACACCTTGTCCCCTTGCCCCCCTTGGCCATGAGGTAATGTAAAGGCGGGACAGGGCGAGGGGACAAGGCGGCACAGCAGGGCGGTGCAGGGTGAGGGGACAAGGCAGCTGTGTGGGGTGGGGCAGGGCAAGGGGACAAGGGACAATGAGGTGAGGTGGGGCGGGCAAGGGGAAGATGAGGTGTGGTAAGGCAAGGCCCCACCTCCCCTCATTGCCCCGCCTCCCCTCATTGCCCTGCCCCCCTTCATTGCCTTGCCCCTCAATGCTTCACCCCACCTTGTGGCCTCTCATTGCTGCTTTGCCTTGTCACCTCACCATTTTGCCTTGCCTTGTCGCCTTCGCTTGTCCAACAAGCCAACCATGCTGGCCTCTAGAATATTTTCCTTACAGTTGGGGGCCTGATCTACAACAGGTGTTTTGCTGTGGTTGGGGAAGTAATCTGACGGACTTTGGCTGTCTGGAAGAAACCTGCCACATCAAATTCACCTATGTCTAGAACAACATGCATGTGTCAGCCTTTACCCATTCCAAAAGACCTGCCTGCAATGCTACCTGCCCACCATGTTGTCATCTATGACAGGTGTTTTGCTGAGGTTGGGGGAGTAATTTGACGGTCTTTGGCTGTTTGTTCAAGTTTTGTTTTCAAGTGTGTTCCGCAAGAACAGCCTTTAATTGATAACTTACAAACAATCAAATTTGACCTTTGTCTGACTGGTATACATTGTTTATACAGCTTAGCGGTATATGTATTGTAACCTTTTTATGCTATGTTGCAGTGCAGTAGATGAAGTAGCAAAATAGCATTTTCTTGAGAAGAGGCAAAATTTACCTTTGAATTTCATGACAAGGAGGGACATAGGGACAGGTTGAAAGTTGCTACTGGAGGAAGCCTTTTAGTTATACTAGAGTCTTCCTCATAGGAGCAGAATTGAACAAATCAGAAACACCAAAGGTCACAAATCTGTTATTTTTGTTTCCTATGACTCATCATGTATATATTTTAGCAAGTATACTTTTGGATATATAAAAATTTCATGTCAATGATGTGATCAGATGACCCCAAAATGAACCAATTTGTTTATTTTGATTCCAAATTATACATGAAAAATGTAAAGGAGTAGTGGTCTTTAATTTCTTCCGCAGAGAATCATTTGGTACCCAACACATGAACAGCTTCAACATTCCATAATGTAGAATCAAGTTTCTAGTTCTGATACAGCCAAGAAAATGTGCTGTATCAAGAATTAGAGTGTTGAATTATTTATTGATGGGTAGACTATGAAACAAGAGAAAAATTCACACAAAACAATCAACACACACCCATTTTTTATTTTGATCCATTTTATCCTCGTGCTCCACCTTGCCCAGTACCCATTACCCCTGTTACCCCCAATAAAATTTGGGGTAACAAAAAACATTACTGGGGTAATTGAGGTGTTACCCGGGTAATTACTCTTTTTGGGGTAAGTTACCCCTAAAAAAGGGATAATAAAAATGAGTAACTGCCAACCTAGCAGAACTCTTCATATATACAGATAATAAAAATCTAACATTTGCTACCCTCAATTGCTGCCATGTCCTCTGAAAGCATTCATTCATGGAAGAATATAGTCCCACCATCCTCTATCACCCTGGAAAGAAGAATGACATTGATGATGCATTCTCATGCCTCCCATGGCATTGTGTGCTGCCTATGTCAGAAGGGGAGAATGAACCTGTTGTCCTATTTGAATTCACCAAGAATGGCCTTGCTGTCAACAATGACCTGAATATCTTGAAAGTTTCTGCAATAATTCATTCCCAGATGTTGCAGCAAACAATCCTGCTGACTTCAGCTGGACTCATGAACAACAAAACATTGAAAATTAGCTTGCTACTAAAGCAGACAAATATTGTGCTTGGTACTTCAGCAAAGGCATCAGTGTGCAATGCTCTCCCCAATGAAGACCATCTCACACAATGTAAAATTGCTATCTCTAAAGAAATGATTATACCCTCAATCAAATGGTGTCACACAATCCAAACCATTCCAAGTTGATAGCACTCCCAGCTGACAATACTATTAACAGGAGAGCCATTGATGATTTCAACCATTGTTAACAATCTTCAATTCCATGCAAAGGCCTAGGGCTACTCCATGAATATGACCTTGCCAACAATCTGTGGTATGAGGTAGTTGTAGACTCAATTGGACCATGGTCCACAAAAGCACAAAACTTCAATACTGATTTGTATGCACTGATGTGTATAAATAACACTACCAATGCAGTCGAAATTTGTAAGCTTTGACTCCAAAGCAAGTGATGCAGTTGCTAAGAAATTAGATCAAACATGGCTTGCTTGATGCCCAAGACCAATATAGGCTGTCCATGCTTATTGTGGTGTATTTAAAGATAGCACATTTACCCACCTTCTCTAGATGTATCAAATCAAAGACGTTCAGATGACAAGCAAAAATTCACAATCCAATGCTAGACACAAATGCACGCATCAGGTAGGTACCTTCCAAATTGGTTCTACAACAAGAATGTTTTAAAACTTAATCGTTTTACAAGTAATTTCTTCTTTTTCAAAACATTTTCAAAAAGCTCATTAAAAAGTTCTGAGATTGTATGTAGCAGATATGTAGAGTTGTTTACTTTTAACATTTAAATTGGGTTCTAAGTTTTAGAATGCTCTTGTTTTAGAACAAAAATAGCATGCTATCAGATGATAGCAATGGTACTGATGATGCTCCTTGAAGCACATCCACCACTAACATTGCAAGATTTCTAACACCTTGTTGACAATGGCATAGCTACAACAATTTATGCTATGAATCTGCCATCTCTGCAGTCCATAGTACATAAAGCCAACCTTTGAAAACTTGCTTTTTCTTGGGACATGCTCCTAAATATTCTCCTCATTGAAAAATTACAAACTCAGATGATTGGAGTCAAATCATTTTAGTAGATTACATCAAATACATGGGGAATTAGATGAAATCAAGGCTAAAGACTTGATCATTGGCCTTATTCCAGCTATTTTGATTTAAGAGAAAAGATATTTTTTGTGAGCCCATTTTCCCTACCTCAATTGTTAGTATAATTGTCATAGGTAGTTGCAACACAGGCAGGCCTCTTCCCCTGGAATCCATTTTGAGTTGTTTGTCTTGTTGTTACATAACTTGCAGGTATATCAATGCATGAAATTCTCTCTTGTGAGGCAGAAGGAATGCTTTTGAGTCTCCAAGGTGAGGCGCTATTGCCAATTTTGTCTAATATAGTTGACAGATGGTTGGTTGTCAGCAATGCAATGCCGTGTATCTTTTTCAATGTTGACACATTGACCAGCAGTGTCAGCTCTTTCTTTTTGTCAAGTTATTGTTGCAAGGGCAGTGTGATTTTGATTCAAGCTCTGCAGTATGCAGCACTTGATTCTAGCACATTCAGCTTAAGCCAGAAAGTTGCCATATTGTCTTCAACATCTGTCTTTTCAACTGTAAAGTCTTAACAATGTACATTGCAAAAATTATAATATCATTATGGTAATAAAGCTAGACCAATTAAGTTATTCAAGAGTAGACTGTTATCTCATGGTAGGAATGACTATGACCCATGTGATTTATATTAGCAAGATACACCTGTATCCACCTACGTCAATTTATTAGAAAGCAGAGTGTGCTGTCTGGTGGTAATGTTCACTTGTATGGCATGTCATTGTATACATGTGCCTAATTCTCCTGCTCTTTTCTTCACAATACTGGCTCAAGCATGTACAGCAACCATCCGTCCCTCTTGTAAAAAGTAGTTTCTCTTACATCAAGATCATGACATGTCCTTAACTCTGATGTTTTCCTCTCAACCAATAGGTTGTATGTCTAATGAAGAAGTTGTGTACAATACAATGAGAACAAACCATGAAAAAGTGACCCCATATGAAAATACAAAAGAACTGCTCCCTTTCCTTTTTCTGTCAAAGAGATAGGATGAGTCAGTTCGGGTTCCTACCGCACTATGCAAAAGGAAACGTGTCTAACGTCTTTTGATCCGAAACACCGGAGTTTAGATGCCTTTTATTTTATGTCTTGACCAAAACAAGCACAGTTTGTCATTGAAGACGTTTTTTTTGTAGTAGCGAGCAATTAATTTTATCAATATGGTCTTGAAAATAACCATCAAAACTTTCATATTATCCCTTCATTCTTAATTTGTGGCGCCTAACAATAGGAGAAATCGTAGTTTGTTTTTACACTTAAACACAAGAGTTGGATTAGTAGCTGATGATGGATGAATTCAATTCAATACATAAATTAATTTTATTTCGTTTTTGTGGAAAAGATTCTCTTGACTCAGCCACGATTCTTATTGAATGTGGTATCATCCCCCACAAAATACTCTATTCTTCATCATCGTTTTCATAGGAACCATATTCTTGTGAACCGCGATTTTTTATCATAGCTTGAGTTATCATGTAGTCCTAGGCCCCGAAAACAAAATTGAATGAGTTGCGAAGGACCCATGAATAATTTTTAAATAAACCAGCGTATGTCAACATTCAAAGATCTTACCAGAACTCCAATACGGATATCAAGCTCTTTGTTTTCGTCTTTTAAGCGCTGCAGTGATTCTCTTATTTGTACCAGTGGCGTAGTATCCGTCATACTATTTCCTTTTTCGTCCATCATTTTCTTGACCTCTTCAAGTTCTTTCAAAGTTTGAGCAAGTTTTTCGGCTAGGTGCTTCTTTCTTTCCGTGCGCTCCTCATGAGATTTTTCCAACTTTAGTTGTTGCAATTTTGCCTATTCAAATGTTGGGGGCATTTTGGTTAATCTACGAAACCTAATCCGGTGGAAACTCGACTGATTCGCAAAACTCACACTCTGAAATTCATCGATTTGGTCGCGAAAATTTTCATTCACAATTGCCTCTTTTGTCGTAATTTGTTCAATATCATTATATACAATTCTACTGATATGTAGTAGTTGTGGTTCCAAGGACGAAGATTCTTTATCAATCATCCTCAGCTGTCTCATGCTGCTTTCAAGAAAACTTCGCCAGTTCTGAACTCCTAGCGTTGCTTGTGGCACTTTAGTGTACCAGTTGTGATATGATATGGATAAGAAGAAAAAAGTGTCAATTTAATACAGTAGCAAAAGCGAAAACATACCAGTAAGTTTTTGAGAAACACGTTGCAATTCGGCCTTCCACTCAAGTTGATCAATATTCGATTTGATATGTTTCACATGACTATCAGGTAAAAGGCCTTGTCTCTCGCTGGAACTATCATCCACACCCGAATCGTCATCACTCATGGATATGCATTCATTCATGTCGGTGTCATCCGCAATTTCGTCGTCATCTACGTTGTCTCCATCGTCTTGTTGAGATGCCCCGTACTCAGGGGCTTCAAACTGGAATCCGGTCTTGTCCAAGGCCTGGTCGGTCAGAAAATCTAACGCAGCTGTGATGGCTTCACCGTATCCCATCATTAGTTTGGTTTCAGGGAAATTACTATTGTATCCAATTTTCTGCATTTCAGTCACAAGCTTGTGGACAATCGTTTCAGGGTCGTCGAATTCATCAAAGTCGGGCAAAACTTCACCCCCATTAATAACTGAAAGTAACCACAGTGCAATATCGATGAAATTCGAGAACTGAACGCTGCGATTTTCCCCGGGAAATACGAAATGATGTCTACGAATGGGATCCTTCTTCAAATCTTTCACAAAATGTTTATGATATTGGAGGTATACTAGTTTGTGAAAGGAGTTCGTCATAGCACGAAGCGACGATGATACTGATCCTTGACTAGACATGATGTTATTGTTTTCGGTTTGATTTTCCTACCAAAAATTATGAGCCCTCCACAGCGAAAAAAGTATTTTTCAAAAATCAAAATGAATTTTGAACATTCAGTAGGAAATTGGTGATTCGAATGCTTTTGGATTATGTATGTTCCCTGAACGTAATTGATCCCAGCGAGGCACGAGAATGGAGCGTATTGGGAAAAGCCGTTTAAAGGAAATTATTCGTAGAAGGCGACAAGGAGATCTTTCATGAGCTACATATCACCTACTGCTCGGGCATTATTCTGCACGGTCGTATTCTGCACATTGACATAGCTGGGCGCTGCCAATACAGAATAAGCGAATTCACTGCTGCTGAATAGAATAAATCTCGTTCTCAATATTTGCATACGAATAGCTAGTTTTCGCCCTCTTAGATAGCGAAACCTTCGATTTCTATTATATACAATCTTTCAACTCCCTCAAAATGGGTCCTACCTCATCGTCATTTAAGTATTGACCGAATGATGCTGGATTTCCCATGCATTCTTGAACAGCATTTCTAACTTTTGGGTTTGCTTGAGCTTTGTTCACAATTGCTCGGATTCTGGGATTGGCAAGAAGTTGCTGCGCCTTTTGGATCGATTGGGCCATATCTACTCCAGGCGAGGGGATTGTAGTGAATCCGTTATTTTGCGAAACTTGCGCCCAGGTCCATGCATCATATTGTTCTTGTTGCTCATGTTGTTGTTGTGATTGAGAATGTTGATAGCTGTGATCTTCTTCGTTGCCTTCGATGATAACTTCTGCCTCAACTGCTTGCGCCTTTTGCCGTTGCCATCGTTGATACTCTTGCTGCTTTGATTTGTTTTGGAATGGGTCGGGAGGTACTACTTCCACTCTACCTATGTCATCATTGGTTTGCGCTGGTTGCTCCTTTCCGTTACTTGCCATATTTTTGAACATATCCTTCATTCTATCAAAGGGAGAAGGACCACCCTTTCGTGAACCCGCGTCTTTTGTGTTGGGATTGGGTGGAGGAGGGCCATTCATGTTACCCATTCCTCCATTCCAAACATCATTTCGTGGAGGCGGTCGCATTGGCCGTTTTCCGAAGTGAGTTTCCGCTGCAAAAGGAGACTTCGACCATGGACTGGGTTCAAATGGGCGTTTTTTCTTCGTTCCCTGCTCTGCCCTAGGCGGCGGAGGCGGCATGTCATTAGTCGATGCTTGGTGAGGGGGAACCGAGAATGGAGCTGGCTCGAACGGCCTCTTGGACGTTTTTTTGTAAGCGTTGTTTCCAGGAGGGGGCGGTTGAACTGGTGGTGGGGGTGAAGCTCGATTATCTTCAACAGCATGAGGCTGCGAGCCCGTGAACGGACGTGGTCCGCCGGTGTTAATATCTTGGAAGTGACGGGCTCTGGGATTCGACGACGAAGACGAAGTTGGTGGGCGATATGGTTCATCCGTTGGTACTTTGTGAACTCGAGGTGCAGTAAATGTAGGTTCAAATGGCCGTGGTGAATTTGGTGTAGCCTGCCCTTTGCTAGGACGAGAAACTCTCCTCCCCGTAAATGGTGCTGGCTCAAAAGGACTCTGTTGCTGTGAATTGGTCCTACCTTTATTTGAACGTGGAGGTGTCCTCCCAGAAAAAGGGATGGGCCCTGCATTGACAAAACCGTTGGGTCGAGGGGGGGGTTGTCCAACGAAGGGATCAAAAAACGGATTTGGCCCTTGTCCATTGAAAGGAGGCCCGGTAAATATCGGTTCAAACGGCCGTTGTGTTTGCGGCCCAGGAGTACCCTGATACATATAATTCTGAGGATTTTGTGAAAAGTTGCCCATTTGTTGACTTGCAGTGCTCACTCGGTTCCATGTACCGACTCCAAAAGAATCATTTAACGGCGGAGATGTTTTTGATGCAGATCGGGGAGGGCGTTGACGTGGTTCCGGTCTTGGGGGAGGTGAGGTAGATTGAGTCCTCGATTTCTGACGTGATGATGTCCCTTTCAGAACTTCCGAAAGAGGTGGCGACACTGCCCTCTTCGAAGATGAAGTCTGTGTTTTTTTGACCGAAGCACGATTACTCATGCCTGCCTGGGCCCGAACAACTTCCTGTGGTGAAGGCGACTTCTGATTTTGTTGCATATTTGATTTTCGCGTTCCACCGAAGCCACCAATTTCTGTTCCCATTCTTTGCGGTTGGCTTTCTGGGAATGGTGATGAAATTCCGTTCATCATTGCATTCTGTTCATGTTGTCGTCGGCGCTGCAACTCCTCCTCTTGTCTGGTTTGTCTTTGCTTTGTTCTCAGCTCCCGCTGAAGCTCGTGCTGTTGATCAATTTGTCGTTTCTTTTGCAAATCTTGCTGATGTTGCTCATGCAGTCTCTGCAACTCTTGTTGTTGCTGCAAAAACGTTTTACCTGTAGCTGGAGGGCTTTGCCTAGGAAAACGAGCCCCACTATCGTTTTGATCTTGTTGCTGTTGTTGGAATGGCTTCGCGGTTGGTGTAGGTATGGGCCTCGGGGTCCTAAGGGACTTATCATTTATCATGTCTTTCAATTTGTGCTTTTGTTGCTGGTAAGTCTCGCCTGTTGGAGCGGGGCTTGGCCTCGGAGGACGAGGACGATTGACAATATCTTTCAAAGTAGAAGTCACTGGTGCTGGTGCAGCTCTCGGTTGCTCCTGTATCGGAGTTGTAGATCGCACGCTGGCAACGTTCCCAACAGCAGAACCATACCTAGTGACTCCGGTGGCCATTTCTTGTACTTTTCTGTATTGTTCTTGCTCGTGCCTCAGCTCTTCCTCCAACATTCTCATCATTTCATCTTCCGACATCACAGCAGATCCATCCATGCTATCAGGAACCATTTCAGTATCATATTGCACGCTTTCTGAAACATCTGGTTCAAATACAAACCCGCCTTCCTTTTCCGCTTGATCGACCCTCTCAACCGCCAAAGCATATGCCATCTCCTTTTTCCCAAGAAAATGCTTTGCGGAGATGCCATATTCATTTTCTAGCTCCCACTCCAAGTCCATCTCGTCCAAAATGAGAAGGTGTTCATACTCCATGGCGATTAACTGCTGTCGCGTAGGAGGGTAAAATTCATTTTCCGAAGGAATACAATCAGGAGAAAGTTTCGTGTGTTGCGATATGTCATTGGGGCTGTAGTCCATGGAGTTGACTTCGCAACCATCCTCATCCACCATTCCACCCGTGGCCCTAATTCTCTGTTTTTGTTTTTTAATCGCTGCATCCACCCTCGCCACTGCTAACGCATACGCCATTTCTTTCACTCCGATGAAATATTTCGGGTCGATACTGAATTTCGACTCCAGTTCAGCGCGAATATCTGATTGCGAGGGAACAGATGATTCTATGCGCTCGAATTCAAAGGCGATTTGGAGTTGTCTGAGCTTGGCACGATCGCGAGAATCTTCCTGGTTTTGTTGCTGGGCGGAGTAGTCATTGTAAGAATTCGAATACGTTTCCCGCCTGGAATATGACGAGTTTTGCGGCCCGTTGTAAACCTCATCATCACGCACCGAATGAGATTTTTCTTCGTTATCTTTCACAGATGCAAAAAATGGGGATGACGACCCGCCAGTAGTGGTTGTGTCACGCTGCTGTTGAGACTTTGCACGAGCTTTCGCCTTGGCTCTTGCCAATTCTGACAAGGACGAAGGCGTTCTCACCGATTTATTGCCGATATCATCTGATTTGGCTTTCAAAGGATTTCCGTTTCCGCCTTCCATCAAATCATTCATAATTGAAGGAGTTCGAAGGGATGCACTCCCATCTGAATCCGATGCTTTCCCCACGTTGTTTCCATTGTTTCTGTTCCCACTAGGAACCTCTCCAGAATTATTCTTGCCTCTTTCCCTCATATGAGCAACCCCGACAGAATTATTCACTCGCCTTTTCCTCTCCCGCATCAAAACCTCCACCAACTCCCCTCTTTCGATCTGATCCACCGCAATTCCATACATTTGCAACTCTCTTTGAATTTCAGCAACCCCCATGGAGTGAAGATCATTTTGCGAAATAGTTCCGCTGAAGGCATTGGCATTGGCTGCGGCTGCAGCAGCCGCTTCTTGGGCGGCATCATCGTAGTTGGAATCGACAGTGGATTGATCTCTGTAGCCACCACCGAAACTGGATTTCCCTGGATTGTATCCTCTTCTTCTATCCTCTTCCTCTTGGATATTGACATTGTAATTATTTGATGCGTCGTCCTCTGATTCGACCGGGCCCGATTGGGTTCCCAAACCCCCCGTGAGACGGGCGACAACCAAGGCATTTACTAAGGCATCCTTCCCTATGATTCCAGCCGTCGATATACCGTACGTGCTCTCCAATTCTCTTTTAATCTCTTGACCTGAAAGGGATTGAAGTTGGGCGGTTAATTTGCGGCGTTGTTGGAGGTTGGAGAAGTCGAAGTTGATTGGTTGCTGGATGTAGCTGTTGTTGATGCCGTTTCCAAAATTATTGATGTTGCTTTTGTTGTTTTTCGTATCGTCGTCCATCATGTCTCGAAGAGAGGCCGGCAGCGATGTTGCGAAGACCTTCGAAGAATTCGGGAGATGCGACGTAAATCTCTTGTTACTCTCTTCATGAATATTCCAAGGTACCAACGACAACGGCACAGAGGATCCCCCCTTTCGCCGACTTTTGCGCTGGAATGACTTTGCAATCAAAGAATGGCGATGAAGTAGTAGATGCCGCGAATTCTTTCTAGTCACAGTTTCATGCGGGCCCACAAAAAACGATGCCTCGGCGTTGGACACGAAGAACAAAAACAAATACACGGTGAAAGAGGCCCGCGGAAGAAATGTTCCCGAAAAAAATAACGGCGCCGAAGAAAGCAGGGCCATTTTCAGCTTTCCTTTGTAGAACTTGCACATTGGCATTGTAAAATTTTGCTGTGGCGAATCGTTGGGGAGCAGTCTTCTCGTGGCTCTCATGGCGTGCTGAACCTGCTGGAACTGGTAGCCAGCCACAAGACGAGAATCGCTCACCAAATAGTCAAAATGGGGGAGAGGAGTAGTTATGGTGGCAAGTGACGGTCGCCGACCTAGCTATGATGTATCTGCCGCTGCCGCCGGTTTGGTGTCTCGCGCCTCGACGGAGGATCAATTAGTACTACAATACTATTATTAAATTTATATTATTATTATTTTTTATTCCCAAAGAATTCGTCGTTCGTCACCTCGATCTGTTGAGTATATATATTACGTACGTACATGTCAAAAACTATAGTACTACAATATTGGTACCTTTCTCCTCGCTCGGCCTCTATTTGTGATTTTTGATGGCTGATGCCGTTTGTTCCGGCAGATGGCATAAAATTAGTTTTTGTGGATGGCATGAAGCTATATAAATTCAATATATAGGAATTAATAAATGAACAAGTAGGTCGCTCTGCCCTCTTTGGGTCTATCTCTCGGTATATCTACTAAAAACAGTTCAAGAGTAAAATTTCCTTTCACTTGGCAAATAGTAATAAATTAGGTAAGCGGTAGGCGGAAATTGGCCATGGCCCGGGTGATGTC
>JALLPE010001155.1:0-12893 GCA_036940025.1 Conticribra weissflogii | reverse complement strand
TGATGGATGGGTTGTTGCTGTGTTGCCAAAATGTCATGACATTTTCCTGTGAGCAGCCCATCTTGAATACATTCCAGCACCCAGTTGTTACGACTCAACGGTAGTGCTGTAACAAGGTGCTATCCACATAAGGGGAGATGTGCTGAATGATGTTGTCAACATTTCTGTGCACTACAGTTTAATTCTCTCCAAGATAATGCATAACAAGCCTCTTGTCAATGTTGTAGTGGAAGAGGCAGGTAAGGAATGTAAATGATTTGTCCAGATGGATGTCAACCTGTGTGGCCCAATTGGGGTTAGCCGTTTTGATCCAGTGGTAGTTGTTGTAAGTGAGGAATGTGATGGCTTGTTGAAATTGTTGTAGGGGTGGATGGGCTGCAGTGAGATGTTGTAGGTCAAGATCCATAAAGAAATCCAATAAGAGATGGTGAAGAAAGCAACGGTGTCAAGAGGTGCTTCCTGGGTGATGGAATGGTTGATGTCTTGCTTTCCAAAAGGCTCCCTCTGTAGGTTGGTGCCGCTGGGGAGGGTGGATTTCCAGTGGAGATCAGTTGCAGGTTGATGTGGCAGAGGAGATGTAGGTGACTCACCTTTGACTAGTGGGGTGGAATTTGTGGGTTTGAGTCCTTGTGTTTTGAAGTGGTTGCATAGCAGGGGCAGAGGTGCTGATTGTGCTTGGTCTGGTTTGCAATTTGCTTGGTGTGGTCATGGCTTTGCGGTTGGGATGGTGGAGAGGACTAGTGAGATTGTTATGGATTTGTATGGTGTAGGCAAGACAGTAGATTGAGCATGCTGTAGTGTCCTTGGAGGCATATAGCCAAGGAGTTGTGGTGGTTTGGTCTGTCAAGGGACAGGGTAAAATATGTTGGGGGGAGGGAAAAGTTGGCCAAAGAGGCAGGCAAAAGTACTAGTCATGGTAATTAATTCAGGTCTTAGCCGTAATGGGTTAGGTGTTTGTCTTGCAGGGTTCCTCCTTTGGGAGGGTAGCCCTGACAAACATTGGTTTGACTGTCTCTGCATTCTGTTTGTCTACCACTGGTAAATTGTTGATGTGGATGTGGGGTGTGGGGTGGGGGTTCAATTGACATGCTGCCCCTTTGCAGAGGAAGGCTGTGTAGAACCTCCTCCTGTGGCCCTTGGGCCATGCCCTTCCACAGCTTAGTTGGGAATGGCCCGTCCCGTCCCCTGGCAAAATTGAAGGGACATTTTGAGGCCAAGGACAAGTCCAGGACATGGCCTTTAAAATTACCAGGACATTTGTGTTTCAAATGTCCGCGGCCTCAAGGTCATTTGAGGACATATGTCCTGTCCTTTCAGTCTTAGAGGACATAATTTAAAACTTAAATAACTCTTAGAAAAAAAATAATAAAAATAAATAAAAATTATATTTAGACTGTACTCGTCGAGATCTATCCAAAAATGCAATAAAAACTTAATTGTGTCGTATAAAAAAGTTTTTGTACTAAGTAATATCATAGTCTATACTAGGTGTTATCGTACTCATCACTACCCCATACCTTCTCCTCATCACTACCAGGCACAGGCATCTCTATTTCAATACCCTCCTTCTGCTGCTTTTGTCTAATCAACGAAATTGCTAGAAAAGGAGTAAGTTTTTCATCTTCCACTCCTTCAACATCGCAAACACCATAGATAGTCCAACCTCCATCCCTACCACGTTCCCACGCTATCTCATTTTCTCCAACGTAAAAGGTATTATTATCTGCATCAGGTAAGTCAAACACAGTGTCTTTATACTTATTCACAAACATAGCCTTCGAGACAGCATCATTCTTTTTATGCCTTTCCTTCTCCCATTCTTCAGTCCAACCTTTAATCCTTCGAGTAATCGCTGGTTCCTTGAGTTGTGTAGTATCGATGCCCCAGTTTTCGAGCTGCAAGTCAAATCTGGAAAAAGTATCTTTTTTAGAAACAGTATAATGAAGAATATTAAAAATAAAGGTACTCACTTTATATCATCATCACCAAAAACATCGTAGTCAGGATCATTTAACTTAGAAGAATTCCTCAGTATTTGAGCTTCTTCAAGCTTCGCAGAAGTGTACAAAATAGCCCTTTTCTCCAGTGTATCCCCACCAATATTTGCTCGCTTTCCATTTTTAATAGTCTTGACATCACTCCACGAGCGCTCTGCAGATCCTATTCCAAGGCGTTTCGATGTGGTTCGGCAAGCGACAAATCCAAGGACTTCGGTAAATGGAAGAGAGTGCATTTCATGCCAGAGGTAAGATCTGCCAGAGAGGGCATCATCATTTTCAAATCGACTTGAACGATAACTGTAAGGACCAGTTTTGTAAGTGAAATGTTTAAATTCCTTCCAAAAAATATCAAGTATTTCATCAATTGTTTTGTTCACCACTTTTTTGTTTGGACATGGCGGGTAATGTAGCCGAGAAACAACCTCATCCACCATCCTCCGAAGTTCTCCAGTGTCAGTGCTAAGCCTTTCCAAGCAATCGATTCTGATTTCAGGTACAAGAGAGAGAGTCCACGCAGTCACTGCATATGCATGCTCTAGCCTTTTCTTCCGTTTCTCCCACGCAAACAAAACAGCATCCCCAAGCGTAAATTCATCGTTATCATCATCATCGCTGAAAATTGTTTCAAATTTTGTTAGATTCATTCAAAAAAATTAAAACAAAGAAATAAAAACAATTCATACCTGAGAATTTCATCGTTCCTCTCTGTATTTGTTTCTCCAAACACTTCATCGTATTCTTCCATACATTCTTGTAAAGAACTCCCTCTCATGGAACCAAATAGATCCTGATCATCCAAAAAAAACTGAGACGCTTGCAAAGCTTCATCAGCTCGCTTCACCAGAAAGTAAATTTTATCCATCGCAGGGATGTCGGAATCGCAATACCAAAGTGCTTTCAATGCAGGGAACACAGCACGGAGAAGACAGTAAATGGCCTTCCAAAACACCTCATCCTCAATGTCTTGGATGCAAGCTGCAACTCGATCATTTTTGGAAAGACTGGCAAAGGAGGGGTTATGAATGGTGGCTTTCAATGATGGCTTCATCCGCAGAGCCCTATGCATAGCGTAAAACCAGGTTGCAAATCTTGTTCCCGCACCACGCAACAGTCCAATTTTTTTCCATCATTGAAAGCACAGGATTGAGCGATAAACTGGGCATAAATTCCATGAATTGCTCCAGACCCGAACACATTATATAACCTGCAGCATTTCAGAACAAGCGACTGATAATTTGTCAGTAAGCGACAAAGCAAAAAAAGCAGAATATATTTGACTCACCTGTATGGATTTGATTTTGGAGAGGTCGCTAAAAAACAAAGACAAGACATGTTCCCCTCCATGGAAACACATAGCACGGGGATACCGTGCACACAAAATTGCTCCAGCTGTTTGAACATTTGATGCGCCATCAAAAAAGAAACAGTCAGTCAGCTTTGATTCCGTATCAATTTCATCCACTTTCATTCGAAATTGCTCCATGATATATGTTGCATCTTTCTTCCCTCCATCACTCATGTGTGACGTGCAGTCTATGATAGAGACTACCGTTGGAGGAGCATTCCCGCACAGGACAAGAATGTTCAAAAGAGGCATCCTCTTTATTGTAGCCCCATCTCCTAACCACCCAAGACCAAACACCTCTGCATCTTGAAGTAGTTTGGAGATGTTTTTGTCGTATGTCACCTGAAAGTTTAGACTCAACAATTCACCTTCATAATGTTAGATGAGAATGTAAGCAACAAATAATTATACAAAAATTTCTTACCTCCAATTTTTTTCTTGTTGGTGGCCGAAACTCACCCCCCACCAGCCGTGCCTGTTTCAACATATACTTAAACCTTGTTGACTCTACTACTCTGTCTGCTATATTCTCGCAATGAAAAAAATCAGCTATCGCCATTTCCAGCTGAGCATCATTGCTCCTTCGAATATCGTTTGACACCACCCGGTCGAAGCCAGATAGAATTGTGGTCTGTCCCTTAGTCATTGGAGGGGGGCACGACAGTGGGGGGCTTCTTGAGGCCACCAACGCTTGGGCCAAGGAGCTTTGAAACTCTTCAACCAGTTTTGCAGAGTCCTCATGAACCCGCTTTTTGCCAGCTTTCGAGGAATTTCTCCTATCGAAGAGCTCTTGGTATATTTTTTTCTTATGCTCATCTATCTTTCCCAAGCAAGGCTTGACATGCATCCCTGGCCGCTGTAGGAGGTGACCGATCATCCTTGTGGCGTGAGCGTCAGGCCAAATAAAGCCACACCACAAGCACTTCATCTTCGATCTCAGGCCGTTTGGAATTTTTTCGACATGGTCATCGTCAAAGATGCTCCTCAAGGGAGCAACAATAATTTGGGAATTCTTCGAGGATTCTTCAGGTAGACTTGGAGGTGAACCTGCTCAAAAGTTGAAAATTATTTTTTTAGTAATCATATTCAAGAAATAAAAATGAAAAACGGACAAAACTAACCTTTGGATGGGCTAGTTAACGGCGCTGGAGTTTTCGATGGGTTAGGAGAAGGATTTATTTTTTTATTCGATGGTTTCGTTGTGTTGACGTTGATTTTGGTCGAGTGACCCACGCTCCTCGCTACTTTTTTTCGCGCTGGCTGGTTGCCCTTGGGTGCTCCTACGGACGAACGAGTCCGAGGGCGGACATCGTCAGCCATTTTTTTGGTTTATTTGTTTTCTAGCGAGGAGCGCGGGTTGTGGGGTTCACCCCAAATTAAAATTATGAGATCAATTTTCGATGAAAAATGAAAAAATGAAAAAAATGGATTTTATCCGGGATCAAGGGGGGAACAAGGGGGAGAGGGATGAAATGTGCTTCGCGACACATTTTTTGTGTTCGCGAAGCAAATCTTTTGTTGACACCTCATTTTTTTTCATTTTGGAATCAGTAATTAATTTGTACTTGCAAAAGAAGAATTTAAGAAGTATTATTTTAACAGTGGAATCGAATTAATCGTCCGAACGAGAATTCGGAAGATTTGATTTATTCTATTCTCTTTTTCTTTGTTTTTTTAGAGTATCGGACACGTGACTTACTGTGGGGACACGCGATGGACACGTGACTGAAAAAATTCTGTCCAAAATGTGGCCGGCCATCTGATTCTGTCCCTGGGATTTTTTGACATGTCCCCGTCCTAAGGACATGGCCGTGACATGGCCGGGACATTTCCAACTAAGACTTGAATAACTCACTTATTTTATCACTCTAAACTTACACATGAAAGATCATGTGAAAGCAAGGTGTTAACAGTTTCCTTGAATCATTTTTTCTTGATGATCCAAATGTTGCCACACTCAGCATGATTGAGATTCAGAGAGAGCTGAAAGCTGAGATATATTCTGGTGTGGAATCAACTGTATCTCAAGAATACTTGACAAATGTAGTGTTAGATTGACACCAACACTATAGATGTTCTTTGTTTCCTTCATTTTCATAACTTCATCCATATCTAATACTGATATTTTCACCATCAACTCCTTGATTGCATGGAAATTCATCTCCCAGGCAATCTTTGTCAACATTGATACAGAAAAGAAGAATGAAATAAATCATAACAGTATTTGATGCTCTCAAAAAATTAAACACTGCATTGGATGCCTTGCAAATGCTACTTCCTTGTTGGCCAGTGAAGGGTCATCCCAAGAAGGATTGCATGCAAATGCGGTTATTTTAGGGCAAATTTTTGTAATGAATTGTGCATTGGTTGACATTATTCCATTCTGTTCTGCAATTATCATCTATAATTTTAGAACAGATGTCATTAGTGGAGGGATGAAATCTCTTTTCATCCTAACAGTTGCATCAGGCACTTGATTAATTCAATCAAACTGATGACAATCACACAAAAGCATCATTCCAGGCCTTCAAATGCATCATTTGTGGGAGATATTTTTTCCTACTTTCTTTTCTTTCACCCCAAGTAAATCTCTTGTCACTTGGAGGGAAACCATGAAATAACTAAATTTCCATGAATTAAGAATTAATTGAAAAATTTGCCCACTACATTATCCCTTAGTACTTTGTGATCATAAAAACCTCAATCATTGATCCCATAGGTGTAAAATTCAACGTTTTTAATCAGCTATACCCTCCTACATACCCCATTGTTATATTCAACTTTAGAAATTTCAAAAAAGTTGTTGTTTGAATATAATGTTTGAACTTCAAAGAACATACAAGATCCTTACTTGGAGAGCGGCTGTACCAGGTGACTGCACTCAGATTACTGTCATGATTCATAGATCATTTTATGTATGTAGACTCACAACATCCTAGGGCATGTGCTTCGGAATTTGACTATCAACCTTTTTCCCTTTGTACCAATACAGTAAAAATCTGATCCACAATCTTTTATGGTGACTCTAAATACCCATAAAGGAAAACAAACATATTGGGGCAGTCAATGACCATCATACTCACATACAGGGGTGTCAGACTCACATACTTGAAGCAATATTCCTAAGATGCTAAAGCATTGGTTATATTTACCTTTAGCATGATTTGAATCTAGTCAAATTGAGTAAATATTTATGAATAAATTGTTCAATCAAATCTCACACACTCTGGATATCTGTAAACTTATTTAATTTGAACAAATGTATTCTATGGATTTTCTAATCCAAGTCTGAAAAATCCTAGAGAGGTCATTGATTAATCCAGGAAAAATTTCTGCAAATTTTCCAAAAGGATCCTACCTCCTTCTAAGTCCCTCATCATAACACTGTAAAAACTCCTATCACTATCAAGCCTGAAAAATTATATAGCCATCTATGCTTCAAACCAGTAGAGCGATCAACCCCAACCCCTTTAAAGGAGGGTAAGAAGGATGTACTACAAACATATCCAGCTTACTAACAGATGTCATAGCACCTATCTATACATCAACGACTGGTGAGAGAAGACTTGTATAAAACCAAATATCATAATGACCTTTCATTCAAAAGATGACCTAATCATGAAAAGCAATTTCATAACATTGCTTGCCAACAATACATATGGTGCAAATCAAGAACAGTGCTGTTGCAACATGCAAAACAAAGAGAGCTTCTAATGTACTCATTTCCGGGATAAAATTATTTACAATTTCTGTACTATGTTTCAAAATGAATCACTGACTTCAGTTTGGAACCCTTCTACTCTGAAGAGGATTGGGTTTTATTGCAATGCAAACAATAATCCCTTTGTTACGTACGCACACAGGACGACTGTTACTACATTTGACAAATGATTGCATTTCAACCTATGAAAACCATCTGAATCATAGCATCACAGTGATAGACATGGATGAGATTATCAAGTCCTGAGGGTACTTATTTCAGGAAGTAAATAAACAAATCTCTATTCCCTTAGACAAAAATTACCTAGTTATTTTCTTACTTTGTATGATCACTATTTTGTAGAAGATTTGATAAAAGACTGACATCAAAACTGACTTTAACTTCATGGTTTGCAATTGCCTACCAAAACTAAAATCTCAATAAACTTGAGAAACCAAAAACAACAAGAAATTCAACAAATTTCTTTGTGTAAGAGTATTGGTAAGTCTACAAACCACAGGTACTGTGTAACCATAAGACCTTTAGTTGATATTACTTTTAAAAACATTATGCTAAGGATAGTATACAGTACAAAGTAGAAGGCGCCCCTAAGGAGACTTCAAAGCCTAAGACCAAATCAGTAATTTCACTCAAATCCTATCCAAGCAGGATACATACTTGAGAAGCTCTCATCCCTATTAATATTGCAGTGAAACCTGCCAACATGTGGCGGGACAGGTCTCTGTAATTTACTGTAGAGGATGGTGAAAGTTAGCAAAATCTGTGCAGTCAAAGTTCCATTTTCATGTCATGCCTAATTGTAGCATGAAATGCAGATTCTACACCTCTCACCTAATGCAGTGAACAGAGAGACAACAGTAAGAACTATCATAGGGTAAGACCTGGTGATAGAAGAGCTTAGCCTTAACTATATAGGCAATGACCAAGCATGTTGGAAAACTGGTCCAGGTAGTTACCTTATGGAGCAGTGCAGGTCTGTTCACATATGCAAAATACTATGTTTTAGTTCACTGTGGCTGAAAGGCCAGATCTGGGTCAAACTAGAATGGTATGTAAGCCAAACCAGTGGGTGATCCCTCACTACCGCAGACCAGGATGGTCAGAAGGTTATGAGCCACTTGCTCTGGGGCAGCTGCTGTGAAAGCAGTTCACTGGTAAGGAAGACATGGCTGGGATCTTACATCATGTGAGGAATTCCAGCACAGAGCTATGTTGGCTTAGGGTTATTATAAATACACTAACTGTGGACTGTTTTTTCTAACATTTGACAAAACCAGTTGAGTTTTTTGGATCAAGGAACCTAGCCTAGTAAGTAATCACCATTGTAATCATATATTTTTGTCATACATTGGAAATCCTTAATCATGCATTGATCTCTCACATGCTTGGTCTCCTTCACAATCTGTCCTAGTTGCTGCAATGAGATTAAGGAAATTGAATTGTGGTAGCTAAGTCCTGAAGTAAATGGTTACAGAATCTGAAAAGATTGTTGTGACCATCCCAGAGCACATATTTCTGGGGAAGTGAGGTGGGAAATCAAAAAGTAAGAATGAACTGGTTGGATTCCAATAAAAGTATTTCTTGGATTGATGATTGTTAGGAATTCTATTTGTCTGATTCTACATCCAATTGATCCTAAGGTTCTCTGTGACACATCATTTGGCACAGACATTCCAAGAGGTAAAATGGATGTTCTGATTCAGGAATACATACTTCCTCTGCTTAATCTAAAATCAATTAGAACCACATTCTAGTGTTTACTGTCTTCCTTTGAAAAGTAAATCATATTCACTTCTACAAAAAGCCTGATTTATCTATTATAATCTGATCAAATTTTATCAACCAATGATTGCAAGTGTTTTTATGAGAGTACTAAAGAAAGCTAGTAAGAAAGCACATATTAAGAAAAATAAAACACCTGAAAAGTACTGGAATGTAATATTTGGTGCTCCGGATGATGGCATAAAAATATAGGAGAGGATTTATTAAATAACCTAACTACTATGCACAATCTAGTCCTAGCTTGGTATACTATTGCATGCATTCTTTAAACTACTCATGGAGGACATATGAATTTAGTAGATTTTTAGTACAATAATACTTCCGAGAGGAGTGGCAGTTTACATTATAATTTCCAATGGAAATTTCAGATCTCAAGAAACAATTATAAAACAGGACCAATCATTAAATTTTTCTTGTACATTTCTTATGCTCATGTTCTACTATCCAGCAACATTCAATCATCACAACAGTAACACTATAAGTTTTGTTTCTCATTCTTTCACCACCAGGGAGCTCAGTCTTGCCTGGAAGAAGTACACATACCAGAGGTCAACCTGCAAGGTGCTGTTGCACTGGGACTATGATGTCTTGGAGTTGGTGGTGGCATGTTGGAACAAGCCCCTCTTGTTCATGGGTTGGGCCATTTGGGGGGTCCCTCATGCATGGAGGAATATGGCCCTGTCCATCAGCCTGGATCCTGTTAACAACTTTGATTTCAACAATGGCAACGGCGGCAGTGCCAATCTACTGCCATGCAGCAAGCAGCACCAACGCGACATCCTCTGCAATTTCATTGGCAAATTCTACATTGCACCTTCTGTGCTCTGCAACTTCCTCTGTGTCATGGAGGTGGACCACCTCCCCAGCAACCCCTACCAAAACTACACCCATGAGGCCAATACATTCCAAATACTCTTCTCCCTGCTCTGTCTTTGAGGATCCTCCTATGCCTCTTTTGTTGTAACATCCTTTTGAGGGCACTCATTCCAACTCTTGACCCAGCCTCTCTATTATTTATTTGCAACTGTTGATTGTTGTATTTTTTGTGTTTTTGGGTACCATGGGGGATGTGAGAGTACCATTCTACATTGGCATCATGATAACAGTGACAGGGAGTTGGAACCTCTCCAGACCCTGGTGTTGTCACAGCATCTTTGTGAGGGCATTCACTCCAACCAACAAACCTGCCTCTAAAACATTTGATTGCAACAGTTGATTGTTGTGTGTTTGTTTTGTTTTTGGACATCCTGGGGGATGTTTGCTATTGTTTCTTTTCCAACAATCATGTATGTTGCAGAGGAGAGGTGCAGGCTTCCCAGCAAAAATTCCAGCAAAGTAGATAGTATGATAACTTAGGGAGCCATGGATTATTTTTCAATTTCTTTCTCTGCCAATGTGATAGCTTGAGAACCATGGCGTCATGCACTGAAATTTGTTGTTATCTCAGATACTGGGGTGATTGCTTTGTTGAGATCTGTTAATTGTTGTATTTGTTGTATGTGCTGCCGGCTCAGGGGGCTATGAATGAAAAAAAGAAGAAAGATGACAATTTGTATGTTGGAAATTATTGCATTTTTTTTATTTCTTTGGTATTGTTATTTGTTTGCTTGAGATTGTTACTGTGAACTACAAACATCTTTGTGTTTTTCAGAATATTGTTCAAAGGTGACAAAAACTTCAATCAATGGGGGAATGAATGAATCTGTACAGGAAGAGTTGGCACTGTGACAACTGCTAAAAAATACATGGTAATAGAATTAAACTACAGGTGTGTATTTTTTCCAAAGATGAAACCACTCTACCATTTATATTTATTTATCTTTTCTTACATTGTTTCACTGATATTCCTACCATTTGAAGACCTCATGACATATATTGTACTCCTTTGAATATAGTACTTTTAATCACCACAATAGGAGCACTCATACCTTGGCATTGAGCTTGTTGTTTTAAGTGCTTGTACTTCATTGGAAGCTACTATTTCAAGTCAAATTGTCTTTCATCATCCATTTTATGAGTTATCATCAGTATGGGATTCAAGGGTAAAAGGATCATGGATAATTGTCCATGTTCAATTCAATTGGGAGATAGTTGTCATGAAATGCAAGTAAGGGATATGAATGATTGGTGATGTGATTTTGAACAAATGTATTAAGTTTGGTCAGCAACCAGAGGAATGAGACTGGAAATGTAGCCTGATGAAAGATCAGAGTAAGAGTCAAAGAAGTACCTCCAGTATCAATGTTGGAATGGAGAGGCTACACCACAGGACAAAACTTCCAACTGATGTGTATTGCTGCCTAACGAGATCTCCTCTTGTGAATGAAGCAGATTATTCTATATTGAAGGTAAACATTTTTTATTCATGATATTTTATTTGATTGATATTTATTTTGTCTTCACTAACATTCAATATATCTACTTATTACAAATCATAACTTTCTTCGTTTTTTTTTGTTTCTGTTTTTTCTTCTCAAATAACTGAGTTGGCAAAAACAAATGACACACATACACAAATTGAGTCACTATCTAAGGATTGAAACAACAATCCATCTTATAGGATTCATCCCTATCCATGGACACACAAGACCTTTGTCTTGGGACAAATTTGTGCTAGTTTGGTACATATTTCTGGGGCAGTGTACAACTGAAAACAGATGTCATATTCATGTTTAGTGAGTTCGATTTGGAAATTATTGCAATCATACTTCATCAGCAAATAGCCTGTTTCTGACATCAACTTGCAACCACCGTCATAACATTGTCCACTTTGGAATTGGCAATAACAGCACTGTCATTTTTGTTTGACATTAATATTTACACTTTCATCATTTTGAATCAATGAAGCTGTACAAGTTCCAATTCAAGATTTCTTTGAGGCCTTTAATATGGATTCATTGAGACTCTGATATTGCTTGGTTTTAGGACACCCAGCAATGGGTTCTTGTGATAGGTATTGATGATTTAGGTGGGTGTACTAGTTGTTGTTTAATTGTAATGTCACTTGGATGAATTCCATTAGTAGGATTGAATTATTGCATGAAGGATTGTTTGATCTCTGTTGGCTTTGAGTCACATAGTATCATTTGAGCCTTGATGATAAATCTATGTAAACAGCATGTACATTGCTGGCATGTCCTGCTTCTGGATTTGAACTTGTTACCATTCCAAGGCTTTCTCTGACCTCAAATATCTTGTATTGAGCTATCAATTCAGAGCAATCAAAGTACTCTTGGAAGTATCTGACATCCTGTGGTCTATCAGCAAGTGAATGATATAGGTCAGACCAATGTTGTTCAATTTCATCTATTGTTCTGCAATTGAATGCACCATCAAGATGTCTCTGTAATTGAGCATATTTGCTTAGTCCTAGGTGTTCTGGCCAAACCTTTGTCTTCAAATTGTGATGATTTTTGACCAAAACCATATTGTTCAACTCTGAAAAACATCAATAATTGAAGTGACACACTCTTGTTATAATAAATGATTGGGACATGTTGGACATCCCTGGGAGTGCTTTGTGGAATGATCCTAGATCAAATTTTCCATCCATTGCAATAACATTGATGTCTTGCAATTCTCATCCTGATATTTTTCATTGATTTTAAGAGGAATCCAGCAAACCCTAATCACTTGGCAATCATGAAAAAGTGTCCAAAATGCACTAACTTTTTGTTGTTATTTGTCCCATCAGGACCACAGAACACCCATCCATAAGTGTTCTTTCGCTTCAGCTAAAATCTAATGAACAAAGGTCACCATAGCAAAGAAATTACCTGATTTGATATATCATCCCAACAGGACATCCATCATCAGCATAGAAGACACAGTAACCATAACCATTTTCTTGTGTTTAAAAAAATGTTCCATTATTTTTCACTATTGAAATCTGGCTGCCAAAGTCCTCAAGTGAGCCAAGTTGTATCTCTTGCATTGCATTTTTGAGTTCTTGAGAAAATATTGGATTTGTGTCCCAATGCTCTGGAATATTTTCTAGACTGGATGGATCAAACACTGCATTGGCTCTGTCTGCTGGGACATTTCC
>JALLPE010001154.1:0-12894 GCA_036940025.1 Conticribra weissflogii | reverse complement strand
ATCACCAAAGACTTAGTATTTGCTGTGACCACCTTGTCACTATTATACCCAGGCATTAATCTCGATAGAAATCTTTATTTACGCCTAAGTTCTACTAAGAATGTCAAAACAGACGAAGAAAAAACTCATCTATGAGAAAAAGCGTCTTGTCCCAAAATAAGGTAAAAAGCACCCACATATACCAGACCCGTACATAGTTTTTCCTATATACCTTGTCCTATCCTGTAGATGACCGCACAGTGCACCATCAATCGAGTGACAGATATTAGTGTGACATTTTCACCAACACGCTGCTCTGCCCACATCGGCAACTCACCGCCCGCTTGCCACCCTTGCCGTTCATTCCGCTGTCCTCCTCTCGCCCCTCCACGGCGACAACGCCGCCTTGGCCTACGAAGAATCCGACTACGCCTCCAAAACCGTCACGTCTGTCGTCCAATGTCTCAAAGATACGGCGGGTGATGAGCAGGGGACGTTTGCCACCTTGCACCTTGGAGGAGATCGCGGCGATTATTTGGGAGGGGAAGGGGGTCGGTGGCAGTTTGAGTTATTGTGAGTACTTTTTGGTCGGCTTGGCTTTGGTTTTGGTTGGATTTGGTTTTGGTTTTGGTTGGATTTGGTTTTGGTTGGCTTTTCTCTGCTTTGTTTTTGGTTGGATTTGGCTTGCCTGAGAACGTTACGAGTGGAAGCAATCATCTTGCGATTTTTTGTTCGATTTTCGGAATTTTTGGCAAAGCCACTTCCTTCACTTCGCCCCAAACATTCTCATCAAATTGCCTGACATCTTGTATACAAACAAAATCATCCAAAATTTTCCGCAACTAACTAACGAACTAACTAACCAATAACAACAACCAATCAGCCGGAGTGCGCCTCAACGAAGGATACGTCGCCGACGAAGACACCACTATATACAACCCCGGTCTCACCCTCCTCACCCAATCCGAAAAAGAACGCCTCGTCGCCTCTCTCATCCAAAACCGCCAAATCGGCCTGTCCTCCAACCATTGGTCCGAAAACAACGAATACGCCTTCGACTTCTTGAAGCAAAAGTTGGATCCGCTTCACATGTACGAACTCAGTGGGTATTTGGCCATTTTGCCGTATTGGGGCGCGATTTTGTATTTGGGGGCGTTGTTCGCGCAGCAGAATGCGAGGGGGGTTTTTCCTTTGGTATATGGACTTTGTGCGTTGGGAGTGTTTGGTCCGGTGGTTTTGTTGGTGGCGAATGGACCGTAGATTGAATGATGCTTGCCGTTGCATTAGGATATTTATTTGAAAAGGCGAATTTCGTCATGGATAAAAGAGAGAGAGGAGTATTTTGCAGACATCATGACAACAACATGTTATCCTTGTCACCCGCACGAAATAACTCATGATACAAATATGCCAGGTAATTATTAGAACTGAAAATTCTTTTCTTGCTTGTTGCACTCTGCATCCAGAAGTGATGGTATTATCATAGATATTGTTGCTCAACGAGCTTAATGATGCCAAGGACTTGACCACATGATGTATGCGCTGAAGGCACTCAGTGTTGTTTGTGGATTCAAGATACTCTTGTTCCTTCTGTTTTTTCTGCTGTTTAAACATCTTACTGCATAGCGCAGTAGAAACGAGACATTTGCTCTAGTATTGCTTCACACCATGTATGTTTTGACTTGGCCACAGAAATACTTGTCATTATACAAAAGCTTTCTTATTTATATGATTCAGAATAAAGAAACTATGTTTTGTCACTGTTCGTAACGTGGAGCAGTTTGAGTTAATAATATTTCGGAATCCCCTCTAAATGCCTCCAAAAAGGCGCATGCAAATCCCAATGACACCTAATCATATCCAAAGATGTTGTTGTTATATACCATGGTACCAAAAAATGTTATTCGAGTTTTCTCCTCTTTTTTGTGTACGATGGCAATCAAAATATGAACAACTTGACTCCGTCCCAAATTTCTGCAAGTGAACATTGTTCCCATTCCTGTTGCTGTTTTAGAAAATCTAAAATTAGCTAAACAGCGATTCAATATACTCGTTTGATTGATTTCCAAATACTAGATTTATCACTTTATAGATCTATCTCTTACGGGATTTTGTTTCACCTTACACAATTTGCTTTACACATGAATATGCCGTAGGAATAGTTTCAAGCATAACATAAAGTGGCTACCCAAGAATTGTCTGAAGCAAGATGCATTCTATAGATCCTTGCAAGGGGGGCTGTCACTGACGTATTACTGCTAAACACTGAGTATGAATCCGTATACCTAAACTTGTTGTCCAAAACGCTCGATGTCAGTAGCAGGAGGAACTGCATTCTGGCGTTCTTTCGAAATGCGGAACAGCGCTGTCAGAGAAGCTCCTACAACCAATAGGCCTTCTAAAGTCCAAAGCGGTAGCTGAGGATGAAAGTTGAATGTGAATGCTACCAATGCCGCACCGCCCACCTTTCCAATGCTCAAGAAGCTCTTGATCAGTCCCATTTGGAGGCCCGCCGCAGCATCTTTGCCGTCGACACTTCGTTTCAAACTCTTTTGACCCAAGCTTACTTCACAACTAAGGTTCATTACAAAAAAGGACAAGAGGATTACTCCATAAGATGTCACGATGATGGAAACCGCTGCTCCTATTGCAAATGTGTAAATCTGCGGTATACAGAGAATTGCTGTCCCAATCATATGGCCGAAATACGCCATAGCCATGGTGCTCGAAGTTTCTTTCCTTGACATTGATTTGACGCTCAGTAAAATCAAGATCGTTGAAATTCCACCCAAACTGGCTACAATTGTAGAGTATTCATAGAAGTCAAGGTTTGCGATGGAAGTAACCTGAACTGGCAACAGCGAAATATGGCACGCGAAGCTTGCACCATTTGCTAGACTGGCAATCCTTGCTAGCAAAAGAGTATTGGATCTATTTGTAGGTTGATTCTTCACACGAGGATTATCCTCAAAATTGTCAGAAGCTAAGTTGTCGACTTCAAGTCGAGTGATTGTCGTTGAATTACATTCGAAGTTCAGCTCATTATTCTCATTCTCATCAGATGTCTCCAATCCTGGGGTGTCCTTTTGAAGGCCTTGAAATTCTTTACCACCGTTCAACAAGAACGCGATGAATAGGCAAAGAAATAGAGTAAATAGAATCTGAAAAACCATAATGATTAATTCATTGTTCAAGAATGAAAAAGAAAGATTTCAAAAATTGCTCCCATTGCAGAAAACATGAGAAATCAACCATATCTTCACTCACTACAGCCGACGAAAAAAATATATTCCAGGGGGTCCACACCGAGGAGTTCGATATGATTCCGCCAAACCAAAAGCCCTTCAGTTTTACAAGTAAAGATCCAATGTGATCGATCGAGTTGCAGAGATAGTTTGCAACGAATGAAGAAAATGTGTTCCAGCTTACCTGATTAAACCACACCAACGAAGTTGCCATGGGAATATGTTTGAAGACTTCTCTGTAGGATTGCCTTGTGTTTTGAGTAATCTTCGACAACACGACAGGGCCGGGGAAAAGAATCGCGGAAACTGTTCTCAAAGCTAAGAAGGCTGCATTCCCCATTGGAATCATGTAGAATGCAAACGTTGCTAAGAAGGAGATGCAGAGAATCTTAAACGAGAAATGATAGCTTTTCCGTTGCATCAAAAACCCAAGTCCAACGGAACCAACAGCATTTCCCAAGAACATTCCGAGTACAGTCACTGCAACCCACGTGTTTCCAGCGAGATCGAGGTAAAATTTATCCAAGGATCCTCCTTGGAAAAACGAGGGTAGTAAAGCAATAGTCATTCCTTCGCTCGCTCGATACAAGAAAATCATGGCATACGGGAATATCTCTTTGCCAGGACAGATTGTTTCAATGATACCGATTCTGGGCCATCCCGCGCGTTGTTCGGTCAAAAGGCGAAAGTAATGAGTGCGAAATATTGAAAGAATCCAAGCCGGAATGTGAAAAACCATCCGGATGGCGGCAATCGTTTCGTTGTGTTCCCAACCAAATAGCGACTGGATTGAGTTGACCAGATTATCGTGGCATCGAAAATGGATCCAATTCAAACAGAGGGGCACAGTAACAGCCAAAATGCATAGACGCAGAGTGTCATACTCTAATTTTTGATCTCGGTTGTGAGAAAGGTTCAACTTAACCGAGGACCACAGGCGTTGAAGTATGAACAGGAGAAGGATTGTTGGTATGAGGAGGATGCTTTCCAAAATTCCTTGGATATTTCGCTGTAGGAAAATGATCATAGACTCGTTGTAGGGATGGTTTTCTTTGTAGTCAAAATCTACAATCAAGACAACCCAGTGTTAATCATGTAACAAAACACGTCCACAAGAATCAAAATATGACAGATCCGTAACTTGCCTTCGGGATTGGGCGTGTAGGGAACCCAAGTCTGCGTGAAAAAAATTGCCATAGCACTAACTATAATTGCAACGCATAATTCAATCGGTCGCGGATACCAACCGGGATAGGTATCACTTGATTGGAGGAATGATGGTGAAAGCCAAAGTATCATGATTGTTGCAGTGACAATCACGTTCATGGTGTAACCCAAATGGGAAAAGAATTCTGATCATGACGCAATGCAATATAACAGCGCGTTAATTTCAGACGAATGTTGAAATAAGTACATACCAGCTGACAACTTACCAACATATGCATTCCCGTTCAGCGTCGAGCCGAATAGTCTGTGTGCAACTGAATGCATTACACCGCTGGTAACTATCGCTTCAATTGCAATTGAAACAAAGAAAAAATAGGCCCGACGTTCTCCTCCGTCGCTCCACACTTTCCTAATCAGATTACCCGCGAAGTGGATCGTGCCTACCACCAAGCCAGCATTGACTCCGTTGAAAATGTTGGCAATCACTAGTGATATTGCTGGGAAGTTTGACGGCTGAGTAAGTCCGTTAGCATCTCTTAAGTCGTCAACGTAGAATTCATTCACATATTGTAATGTGATTTGGAGAATATTGTAAAAGATCATCATAACCCCAAGAATGTTTAAGTCTTGAAGCCGCTTGGTTTCCAGGGATACATGAGTCAGCGGTTCGTTGTTGATCTTTAGTGGAGAATGGCAGGTTTAATTTAGAAGTTAGCGACACAAAGCGCTAGAATGTAAGAGTATGTTGAAGTATCAATCCAAATTAAAAAGGATACTATTTTATCACTTTCTCACCATATCATCGTCGTCCATATTGAAAGCAGTACTACAACCATCTTTTATCGTCCAAATTTTCCCGTCCCCAATATCATACTTCAAATCCAACGATTTCACAAAATCGTTCACGAATTGAGAACGAAGCTCAACGTCAAATTCTTGGTACAACCGCTCGCTGAAATGTGTCCTCCAATCCCCTATCTTTCCCTTTCGCAGGTGAGACATATCTCCCTGCTCGCCAAGTTCAAGCGATGATGCAGCAATTTTCTTCACATTGGCAAAGTTACATCCGTCTGCAACACGCTCCACAAGAGTTGGATCCGTAACAGTGTTCACCCCTATGAAATCAGCGATCGTTTGGATTGATTCCATTGGCCGCCCTACTAGTTCTTCATAGGACATCCATAGCATCTGACCCTTGTCATATGTGCTTTGGTACTTGTCTCGCCAGTTCTTGGTGTGATTGATCCATCCTCCAAACTCAATGTTCTGGCTGAGCCAGAGTTTGCAGAATGCATCAAAGGGCATGCCAGTAGACTGTGGAGATACACCAGGCTTGGGCTGAGAAAGAAAGAAATGACATTATGCACGAGAATGATGCTTTAGCCAACATTTTCTAGCTTGACAATTAGTGAATAAACACAAAAAATCCCAACTTACATGATAATAACAGGACACGCATGCATCAAAAGGATTGCGAGTGACATAAATAACCTTCGCCTTTTTCTCTTTATCCAAGAAAAGATTGGTAGGTGCATGAGACTTGAGAACTCTTGGCGATGGCAACTCGTCAAAGTCTTGGACAGACATTCGAGCTTTCCCCTCTCCCATGCAGGCCTTGGCATCATCAACGATGTCAGTTTCGAGCCCTTTCAACCCGTCAATAACGGCCATTTCGGTCCAAACTTTTCCCATTTTTCCAGACGATCTATCAAGTGTATTTTTGTGCAATGGATTCAAATCCTCACTCTTTCCATTGTTTAGGAGCAGCAACACAATTTGCTCCATCAACGTCGTTCCACATTTACTAAAGGTTACAACAAACAAATCGCTGTCGCGGAACTCCAGCTGAGATTGTTGCGCCTCCACTACTTCTTGCCGGATGAAAGGAGGATGAGGAACACCATGGACGATGCTGGTTGCAAAAGAATATTCGTGAATTCGACCCGACGACTTGTCTACGATGGCTGTGGCTGTTTTATCTTTTCCGTCGAGTGAGGATGCGGTTGGTTCGAGATCCCAATGGGTGAGCGAATAGCCGACCATGTGGTCCGGTGCTTTTTCTCTGTCCATGGGTGTCGTGACAAGGGAAACTGATTTCTTTTGCGGGCCCTTCTTTTTGCAGTGAGAAGGCAGTTGATGAAACATGTGATAGTGAACTTGTTTTTTTTTCGTAAGAAAATGAGACCGAAGCGGTTCGACTGAAAAAGAGTAATATTTTGTACTGTCTCCCCTTCCCAGTCTCTTGCTCCTTCTACCACTTGAATCCCAACCACTATGCGAATGTTACTACTTTATTATACTATGATAGTGCAAGTGACGTTCGTGTCGTACAATTTCCATTTAGGCTACTCCCTATGGACTGACCATAACATAAAAGTTCTTAAAGATTCGTTGGAAATATTTTTTCTTGGCATTCAAAAAAAATTCTCAGTGAACAGTGAACACTCTCATATTCAATATAACATTTAATCTAGAAACTGATTTTTGTGTTTAAGTGTTGACATAAAGCAATTCATTATTCTAGATTGCTGGACAGCATATTCTTTCATACGTCATTGAAATTAAGACCGTAAAAAGATTATCACAGATTGAGGAGATGTTGATTTTGTTGCAGAGGCAACATCTTAACTTGGAACTAGAACTATTATATTATTTGTAAAATACCTTGGAATATGTGTTGCACTGTCACAACCATATAATTCATTGAAAAATCAGGATGATAGCAGATTGGTAAATAGCAATTTGATAGTGTCAATATCCAACCCCCAACTGAAGAAATGTTAAATAGTTTGATGGATTTATTATTTGAAATATTTGTTGGACCCCTGCATATACTTGTCAAAGAGTAATATTAGAAAGGGGACATCCCCTCCACTGTATAAAATCAGAAAGCTATAGTTTCATGGGGATCACAATATTGTTATGAAATGTTGCTCATCTTGCATATCAAGCATCATGTATACTTTTTAGGTAGTCAAAAGCTAGATTTATCATTTAATTTTTCTAATACCATTGCAGGATATTTGTATGTTTTTGTCTAGCAATGCAAAATTTCAGTCAAGATTCTTGTGTTTTTGTTAAAGGTTTTGTTGTGCTGCTGGTGGGCTTGTGTACCAACATGATTTATTTTAGTGGTCATTGTGTCAATATCCACAATTATCTCATTTTTTAAGTGGAATAGGTCAATCAGTCTAATTTATCATCATAAAAAATCATTGCCATAACATCTTTCCTAATCTTTTGTTTTGCAACCACTTCTATCAAAAAGAAAAAAGGGAGAAAATATTACATTTTTAAATTGATTTGTCCTTTGTGAAGACTCTGAATGGGGCATAACTGCGCTCTCGTGGCGTATTTAGAGGTTCCGGTCGAAGAGAGTATGATGTGTTATTTTGGGGCTTAATACCTTTGATAGTGGTGCCGTTTTCACCGTCGAAAATTGTGTCTCACCAAGTTGAATATATATATTATGACAAAGTATGATAAGACGTATTCACGTAGAGATTTAGTTTCATTCGCTTTTTTCTTCGTGAATTAAACTTTTAAAAATTTATACATCATATTCAATAACTTGTGGCACATCGTTCAAAACAAGTAAAATATTCATTACAATGAATTTAGGTATGTACCTATATTGTATAATTCCAAAACAAAATGAATATAACCCAACTTTTTTTTTAACGATTAACACGTCACAATAGGTATGCCACTGTTTAATCACGCTGACAGAATTCTATAATACCGAAAATAATGTGCGCCTGTATAACGAACACATCATTACATCTTCGTGACGCAGCTCAAAACGAGAAAATTTGTCTTCTTGGTAGAGATTGAGTACGATACATACTGTACCAAACAAAATATTCTTCCTGAAAAATTGAAACAGGTTCTTTAATACTTTAGTAATTTTTTATTCTCCAAGAAAATCAGAAATGTAATCTACTAAATTTAGTTCAACACAGTTGGATGACGCAATCGATGTATTTCAAAAACAAACACATCATTATACTTGTGCTGCTGTTTAATCCCGGAGAGAGGATTCCTCTACCACAGGTATGCCTCTACAGAACACATCATTATCTTACAATGTTCCTTTAACAAGGAGGTCATAGCCAAGAGATATTCGGGTTTAAGAATTTTACAAGGATCACTGAACAGTAGATTTTTTTGATGTTGAACAAAAAAAATACACCATTGCCTTTGTTGTTGGTTTTGAAATTTCTTCAATTTTCTGCTCATCACTCTTTCCCACAAGAGCAGAATAGCTTACATTATTGCTCATGCTAAAACAAATTTCAGTTTTCAATTTTTCTTTCCCACAACAAAAAAATAGAAAGACACACCATGTGCTTGTGCTCAAACAAAATCAGGAAGGCCGCAATGGCATCACCCATGACCATTCCTTTTCCTCCCTCTTCATTCATCTACAGCACGGGTGCAGCATTCGGAAACCACTACACTACCAAGGAAGTCTTAGAAGCCCTTATCAAGCAACAGCAGGAGAACGATTCTTTCGACGTCGATTTTGCATCACGTGTCCTAAATAAATGCGACTTCGATTTTCACAGCTTCGCTCTTCCTCTTGATGATATATTCCGCCGGTTTAGTCGCGAGGAATATCTTGAGCTTCGTAGGGAGCAATTGGTGAGACTAGCAGAACAAGCATGCCGAACTGCAATGGATCGTTGGGGTGGAGAAAAGCAGGATATCACTCATTTGTTCTGGGGTACCATGACAGGCGCCTTGGACAGTCCGACCATTGATATACAACTTGTGAAGAAATTAGGTCTTAGTATGGATGTTGAGAGGACAAGAATCGAGGGCATGGGATGGTAAGAAATAAGCCGACCAAATTACTTTCTGCTGATCAATTCTTTCTCATTTTCTTTCTTTTTTATTTCTATTTATTACTATAGCTTGACAGGATTCCGTCTTTTAAATCTTGCTCGGCAAGTTTCTCTCAGCGATCCCAAAGCACGAATTCTTGTCGTAGCAGCCGACCTTCGATCTGCCCTTGGAAATAGCATGCCCAGCAAACCAACAAGAGAAGATATTGTTTCTGTCTCATCATTTCGAGACGCTGCATCTGCGGCAGTTGTTGGCGGACAAACCCACAACGATTCGCACTCTTCTGAAAGGCCATGTTACGAGATCGTCACTGGCTTGTCGAGGATTGTAGAAGGAACTGATCATCTCGTAGACTATTACGAAACAAATGAGGGCGCGATTCGTCTGTTCTTGCATAGAGATCTTCCCGAAAACATAGGCAAGTCTGAACCTGGTTTTGTGTCAACACTCCTCGAGAAAGGGAGGAAGGCCATGCTGAACAAGAGCGAAGATGCCCCTGTACCTACAATGAATGAGCTAAAAGATGTCGACGTTCTATGTCACACTGGAGGCCCAAAAGTGCTACGCGAGGTGGCCAAAGGTTTGGGTTTGACAAGCAAAAATTTGTATTCCAGTTGGGAAGTGATGAAAAACAATGGTAATCTCTCTGGAGCTTCTAATCTATGCGTTCTAAACCATCACAATGAGATGGCAATTGATGAACTGAAAAATGAAAAATCCAATTCTGGAATCTCGCAGTCGAAATGGGCTATTTGCCTCTCAATGGGACCTGGAATCTGTTTGGAAGGAATCTTGATTCGAGACGTTAGGAAGTGTCATCGTAAACTTTCCATGTACAAGTCAGTCGCCGACTATAGAAAAGTTGTCCATATTGGTGAGTCTCGTATTATCAGATCTCCGTTGTGTACAAGTATCATTCCATTCGTGAAGAAGCTCATTTAAACCGTCGGCTTCAATCTTCTCCAGTTGGCGGAGGGATCGCAGGTCTGACCCTGGCAACAAAACTCGATCCAAGCCAATACATCGTCAGGGTATTCGAGGCTTCCACCGAAATTCGAGAGAAAGGTTACGGATTGGCCATTTGGCCAAGCACAATGAGGATATTGAGAGATAAGCTAGGCATCACTGGCTTAGATTTAAGAACCAGCACGTCGATGGCTATCAACCGCCCGAATTTTGCGACTAAGCTTGAGATCACACCGAAACAAGCTTCTCCGGATAAAGGATTCATGAAGAGGAGCATGCTATTAAAATGCATCCTCGAAGGGGTCTTGAAAAAGCATCCGGGCTGTATTTATACTGGGCACCGTTGCATTAGAGTCAAGTTTGGGACAAGCGTAGTGACTGCAGACTTTGAATCCAATGGCTCCATTATATCCCATTCATGTGATCTTCTTGTTGGAGCAGATGGAGTCAATTCAGTTGTTAGGAAATATGTTTCATGTAACATCGACTCGAAAAGATATGGCCACATGACTGCTTACAGATTCATGATCCCGTCACCCAGTCCAGAATTATTGAAGCAAACTGAACAGACATGGAATATGAGCATATCCAGGGCAATACACTCTCCTGCCTATCACGTGTCATCTGAAAGCAATGGGTTGAATGTAGTAGTGCTGGAATATGATGGTAAAGCTCCGTCTCAACCAAGACCCGCAAATATCGATGAACTTGAAAATGTTGCCAAACGAAGCAAACTAAAGTTCATTATCAATATGTTAAAAACAGAAACAGTTGAAGATCTCATGTGCTACTCCACGTACCATGTTGATGCAGAGCCGTGGCACCAGCCGCAAGCGGTAATTATTGGCGATGCGGCACATGCTTATGGTCCCCTTACCGCCAAGATGGCAAATCTCGCTGTGAATGATGCCTATACTTTGGGAGAAATCCTCAATCATCGAAGTAAGACTGAGTTTGCATCCCAAGACGTACTTCTCCACGAATGGGAAGCAGTGCAACGACCGAAGTTCGAGGTGACAAAGTTAAGGACACTTCGTCATCTTCAGCTATATTCTCCAACATGGAGAGAATTTAGTATCTTTCTTTGGCATGTTTTTCCGGGTTTTATGTCGAAGTACTTCGGTAGCATATTTGCATATGATTATTCAATTTACAGTAAGAATGTGTTACGCAACCCTGAGGAGAAGCCCGTCATCACTTCATGCCATGGTATTGTTGGAGTGACAGATGCAGATCCTATAACTGCATTCGTGAGGCAATGGGCCCTACGAACAACTATATTTCTTGTTTCAATTATTTTTCCAATCATCTGCTTCATGATGATATTTTAAAGTCGAGTGTTTTGTTTGCTGTTCGTTAAAGCTTGTTACATTGCTTGAATGACAATCCAAGTACACAAATGGGTTGTTTATGTCCTTGGAGATTGCCGTACTTTCAAAATCTGTTACTCTTGCACGCTTTCCAACCGAACTTTGCATCGTAGAAACCAAGCAATCACTCCCAGCGCAAGAGAAGCAATCATTGTAACTAATGATTTGGTCCAAAACCTGTCACATCAATTTTCATTACTCAAATTGGATGTAGGATAAATATTCTGCCCACTTTTCAGACTCTAATCCCCGCAAATGGGTTTTACTTTAAGTTATTCGTGACAGTAGGCAATTCATTAGTGATGGAGTGGTTTGCAAAGTCAATGGTTTTGTGAGTTTATTAAATAATATCACTCTAAAAATGATGTTGTAAAAGTCAATGAGAACTCACCAAGTCTCAACAAGAAACCACAGTCAATGGAGCAAATGGGCATGTTACTTGGAGGTTTTAGCAAGGAGGAGCTGTTGTTTTGTTTTTTGCACAGCAGCAGCAAGTTTTTACAAAGAGAATTTGTCCAAGAAAGGTGAAAAATTAGAAAACCATTTTTAGTTCCTATGGTTGAACCTTTCTTGTCAGAGGTTGGGCAAATTCAGCAAGCCGGACAAATACAAAATGGAGGAGAAAATTCTGCAAGTTTCTGTGGACTTCATCCTTCGAGGATGAGACCCCTTACAATTTTGAATTTTGTCACCATCACAACTTCCACTGCCGCAAATGCTAAATTGTAGAAATGAATTTACCTCCCATGGATGATCTGGACTACATTTGAAGGTAGTCTGTAACCTATCACATTGTTCCTCCATTCTGTCTGTTCCATTGCCGTTGTCTGCATTGCAACCATCATCACCAGTTTGATAATTCTCAGTGCCTATATCATTCATTGTCATTGTCCATGAACAGTGAAAAGTATGTCATGGGGATAATTAACACACTCTATTTTATAGAGTAATGTTAGGAATTTTATAATATCAAAGTAGAAGTAATAAGAAGGGGATCAACTCAACTCTCAACTGTCTTTTTTGAAGAAAATGGAAATTTTGGACAGGGTCCCATTTTCAAACTTTAGTTGATAATCACCTCAGAGGCATTCGCTGGTGGAAAGTTTGGGTCAGCCTACAATTTACTTGGGCATGTATTTATTTATAAAAATGGGATTTGAAAATAATTTATAGAAAGAAACTAGGTAAGTGGTAGGCGGAAATTGACCATGGCCCAGGTGATGTCTTACACCCTTATTCATCTTGTCTAAAATAAAAAATTATTAGCTACACTGGTGTTCTCGTCTGAGAACGAAGTTGATGGGTTTGTTCTGTTCTGG
>JALLPE010001153.1:0-12906 GCA_036940025.1 Conticribra weissflogii | reverse complement strand
GACGAGCAAGCGGAGCTCGTCCGTTTTTGGCCGGGCTGACAAGATAGGGGTTAAAATGAGTTCAGAATTAAATGAGTTGGTTGTTTTTTCGCCACAACCGTACACCGTACTACACTCTAATGATGTAAAGAGAGATGTTTTTTTGCCGCAACCGAGCAAGGTTTCCTCGCTTCTGTGGAGTTTCAGATATTGACGGGCAGCGTGTTCAAAATCAGAAAGAATTTCAACTGAAACACACAGGAACTGAAACACACACTCCTTTTTGCAAAAAAAAATGTTCATTGATTTATCAAATTCTTAAGTTTTTCCCTGCATCAAAAAGTTACTGTTTGTAAACACTAAGTTTTTGCACCAAAGAAACTCAGAATTACTGGTTACAATTCATAAATTGATGTAATAAATTCAGAATCTATTGTATTCATATTTTTTTATTCACAAATTATGCATTATTTCCCCATAACAGTCAGAGATGAGAAGGAAAAATGTCCAAACAGGTGGCTTCTCCAAAGATCCCTCCACAGATCCAACATTGGATATTCATATTATCATCAATTTTAGATCAAGAGGAGGAAGCAACTATCACCAAACAAGAACTCTAGTTTTGCCTCAAGGAATATTTCAGCCAAATGCCATGTCATGCAACGCCTTAGGAAGAACAAGACACAGAATCAGACACCAGTGGAGCTTGCAAATTAATTGGGTTCATCAATCCATGAAATACTTGTCTACAAATCTAACCAATTTGTTCTTGCTTTTTGTTTTCTCCATAAAATTCTTCAAAACCTATCTTCTCATCACCATGGTCATGAGAATTCATCTTACCTTTTTCACTTTAGCATGCTTTATCCAACTTATCTCCACCCTTGCATGTCCTACACATCACATCTGCCTCTATTCTCTCCTTCCCAGATTTATCTCTACACCACAAAAGCCTCACCTAGGGCATAGCTGGTCTGTCATCTCCAATGCAGCCACACAGGTGCCATCTGTATTCCCCCCCTTCCCAATGCCCAAATCTTCCACTATACCTAATCCATCAGGATGCTCCTTACTCCTGTCAATCCAGTTTCACTACACACCATCACCCCCACCAGCACTTCCTATCCCATCAATGTCAGCTTTCCTCCATGACTACACCCAACATAATTATTGATGCGGGGACAAAAATGGTGACAAAATGGACCTGGAGGCAATTAACATACCATTGGGAATCTGAGACTCTCGTCTACAAGATTATCATTGCAGAAGCTACTGCTCCCCATGCAGAAGATACTTTAGTAAGGTTTTTTTGTTGAAATGTGATCAGGCATCTCTCATGTTTTGGGTGTGCATATACTACTAGATGACAGTGATCTTGTAGAATATTCTTCTTATGGTTCTTGATGATGGTGGTTGTTGATATAATATTATTAGTAGTCCTTGTTGTACATAATATATATATTATCATACTCTATTTTTTTTTCACGGAAAGAAATAGAAAATCAAATCAAAAAAAGATATTGCTTGGATCCATTTTTTTCGGCCGGCGGCAAGCGTGACAAGCAATCAAATCGGAAATCAGGTTCATATCAAGCAGAAATACTGTACTGTTGCCACCACACTGGAATGAATTGAAACCAACAACCATGAAGTCTCCCTTTCCGACACTCGTCTACGTGACCATCCTCCTCTCGTCGTCGGCAATGTCATCCTCCTTCTCGTCGTCGACGCCGCTGGCATTCACTCGATATCAACGCATGGCAGACCCTTCTTCCGTCGATCCCCCAACGGCCCCATCGACCCATCGCCTGACGATCCTCCTACGAGGAGGCGACGCCTCCGAAAACTCCATCGAGCCCTCGGCCGAAATCGATGCCTCTCCATCTCCCGCCGATCCGGAAACGCACCCTGCATCCCCACCGCCGCCGCCATCCTCCAACACCATGGCCACCCGCCTGGGCCCCAACGCCCCTCCCCCCGGCCTCCTCCGCCGCACCTTCCCCTCCTTCCCCTGGCACTCCCTCCCCAACTACCTCACCTACGCGCGCTGCCTCTCCATCCCCCTCTTCCTCCTCCTCTCCTACCTCCCCCCCTCCTTCCCCAACCGCGCTCCCGTCTTGGGGGCCATCTTCGCCTTGGCCAGCATCACTGATTGGTTCGACGGGTTCTTGGCCCGGCGATGGGACATCGCCTCTCCCTTCGGCGCCTTTCTCGACCCCGTGGCGGACAAGCTCATGGTGTCGACGGCGTTGATCGTCCTGTCGGGGCGGTACGGCGGGGCCGTGGCGATTCCGTCGGCGATCATTTTGGCGAGGGAAGTGGGGGTCAGCGCCCTGAGAGAGTGGATGGCTCAGCGGGGGAAGAGGGACTCGGTCAAGGTCGGGATGCAGGGGAAGGTGAAGGCGGCGTTGACCATGATCAGCATTTCTTTGATGTTGTTGGTTCCGGAGGGGGTGGGATTGGAGAGTTTGACTTGGAGTAAATACCTGGGAGTTTTGGGAGTGGGAGGGGACAAAGGGGGTGTCGAAGAGGGGACTTTGGCGGGGTGCCCGGGGCTGTTGGGGCCGAGTTTGATCATGTTGTTCGGGAGCGCGGTCGTCACGGTGACTAGTGGGAGTGTGTATTTCAAGGCGGCGGCTCCGGTTTTGTTGGGGAAAGAGTGATTGTTTGGAAGGACTGCCATGAATGACGATTGGAATTGTGCCGTTATACTTGCATTTGGGAATTTTGGCTGAAAAATATGGAAAATTGATACGAAATGAAATGCATTTGTTTGTTGAAGAAGCGGATGTGATGAATTAGTGAGTAATTCATCGAAATCAAAATATAACATTCGCATGAAAAATGATAATTCTATAGTCACTTCGTTGATGTCAAAACGTGGTGCGAGAAACATTGTATGATGTGCTGCGGTTGCTTTTTTATTCTTCTTTTCTTTCTTCCTGATCGGATGGGGTACTGGGTGCCTGACGCCTCCTAAGTCAATGATCACAATGGATATGTGTTGTGGGCAATAGAAAGTTTCCTGTTTCAAAATGGATCTGATGTGATTATGATTTATATCAAGAAACATAAAAAAGAGTCAAATATATTAACAGGATCAATTATACATGTAAAAGGGTTATTACAAAAAAAAACTGTTTATTTGTAACAATAAAAGAAAGCAAATCCAAATGATAGTCTATTTCTCCAGATTAAGGAGGTATGTCCTAGTGAAAAATATCTGAGATTTTAAGATGGCCAGAGTTGAAAGGCAGTATTCCATTAATATAAGAATGCAGACAAAATATTTCAATGAGAAAACTGAGAGCCATCTGAAACTCTGTGAATATAAGTTTTGTGTTTGAAAACAACTAATTCAGCATTCCTCACAAAAACACATGCTTGGGAAAGCTAAGATAATATCTCCAGTTGTATTATTCAAACAGTAACCTTGGCCAGTCAGTTTATGATCATGAATGAATATTAGTGATTTTTATTTCAATTCCTCTATATTCAATCAACTATCAAGGATAATATCATGATGATGAGTCAGTGGTGCAAGATCATAGGGAAAATTGGGTTGATGACTTCTGGAGATGCATAACCAAGGCACACATCATATTTGTTTTGTAAGCTTTCATTTTTGGACCTCAATCTTTTTCCAGGTGTTAGGACTTCAATCCAAATCCAACAAAGAATGGTGAAACAACTTGTTCAAACAGCAAAAAATGTATAACAAAAAGATACCTAGGAATTAAATTGAGTAGCAATGATTGGCACACAATGTCCCCATAATTTCCTATTGGAAAAATGACTGGACTCTTAAATTCATTGAGTGGCACTTCTGCTTGAAAAAGTCTGCATTAGTGTGAGATGATCCCCAGGTATTTGCATGCCTTAGTCATTTTTCAGAGAATCATTACTGTGATAAAATCTCTTACAGCTCCTGGAAAGGTGTGAAATATTCATTTTTAATTATGAAAGTTACACCATGCTTGCCTCTATCATATTCAACAGCCTATGATTTGCTACAACTTTTGAATCAATTATACAACATATTTCAATTCTATGCAACAAAATTTAAGTCTATACCACAATAGTCTATTCTTTGCTATGACATTTGATGTTTTACAATCAACTTTCCCACTATGCTACAACATTTCATTCAATACCATGTCATTTCAAAACAATCACAACATCAGTTTTGAAACACTATGATATCGTAAACTAAGAGATATTAACACAAAGTTGTACATTCTTAGGTCTTTTAAGAATCATATGTTACAAAACAGAAATTTGTTCCAAGGACATTGAAAACCACTCCACTGAGATTTATGGCCCCCTGAGGTAATAGATATTTTCTTTGGTCTTGGTCACCCACTGCTCTTCTCCATGCAATCAAATAAGTAGAACAATCATCCTTGCCCCTACAGTCAAGATGAGATGAAAACTGCAATGATCTGTAAGGTTTGGCAGAATTAGAGCACCACCAAGCTGATAAGACTAAATGCAGGAAGGACATGCTGGAAGGGTCATTGCATGCACCATTTTCTGTGATGGCACACTACATTTTAAACCCTACCTATGACTTTTTAAAATTCTATGACATCCAATGCAATCCTATGACATTCAAAACAATGACATACAAAAAAACGTTTTGTTATAATTTGACTTATTCATCTAAAAGAATTGTCTACAATGTACATATCTTTTTTAAGTATATGTTTACTGTATATGGAATCAAGTCTTTTGAAAATTGAAAGTAAAGTATCCTGAAATATTTCAGTAAAATGCAATGTACATTTTTTCGAGTTCCGCAATAGTGTCTTAAAGTCAAGATATCATGAATTAGGGATGATGTACCCAAAATTGAGAAAATTTTGGTAGGTCCAGAGTGAACCTAATTCTGATGACTAATACAAATTTGTGCATAATTTTTCAATCATACATTTTGGATGAATTCTTTCATGATTTGGTGTGAAGTATGCTGGGATTTCTCCAATCCTTACTGACTCACTCTGGCCTAACAATGAACCACCTGTCAAAGAGTAAAAAGCTTAGGCTTTCAGTGTTGTAATTAGCCACAATCTAGTATCAGAGCAACAATGGCAAACTACAAGCCATGAAAAAAGGATGCAGAAGAATCCATATTCATCCTGGTTCAATTGTATAAGGGTTGGAATGAGTGGACATCCAACAACACCTTTAGTTCGATATATGCCTGTATTGGTAAATTGGCCTTGAATGGGTGTAAATGCAACAATCAAACTATTAAATTTTCAAGCAAGGTAAGGCTTTTTAATTCAAATTTAAATATCTGTAAAATAAGAATGATAATTTGTAAAAAACATTCCCACATGAACAATTGTATTACTCAAATTTTATATAATGATTGAATATCAGATATATTTTGTAAGTTTGTATTCACAAAATAAAATTACACTACAATCATTAACAATTATTCGCAACATTTTGCTCTGTTATTTTGTAATTAATATGTTACCATGAAAAGTTCTAAATGACACAAAGAATGCACCAGTAATTGGCAATAAATTTGTCATGTCTTAACATGACTGGTGGCACTGACAGTGTTGCATCAACATTCAACATTTCCAACTAAGCAGTAACAGCCTTAGTATTAATTGTGCACTTTGGGTTATAGATAATCCATCCTCATATTGTTTTGGACAAGTGCATTGAAAAAGTTTTGAAAATTACAACCCGACTTCTTGCAGATGCCCAATATGATTGGCAGTTATATTTAGCTTTGTCTGAGTTGTTTCTTACACCCCTTCCTCCAAAATATTTCATAAAAATGAAAGAGCTGCCATCTCCACCACTTCTCATACTTCAAATGATTTAATTCTAGAAACTCTCCATGGCATGACAAGAAATCTCCCAATTGATGAGATGAAATATGAAATAAACAGCAAACAAGCATAGTAACAGAAACCAATTTGACAACTTTTTCTATCAAGGCCATGAAAAAATTGACAAATCAATATTTGATAGAAATGTGTTTGTTATGTGAATATAAACATTGATCATATCTTTGTTTGAAGATAATAAATTATGTTGGTTTGATGATATTTTATCCAAATGGAACGATGGTGAGCACCCAATCATATGTGACTTCATTTCACCTATCCAGTATGATGCTATGTGAGTGACAGGGATTCGGACAATCTGGTCTCTTGAATAAAGACCAAGAACCTTCTTGCAACTCTAACTATACCGCAATGCCAACCCAAATTAATTACTATCATGCCAATTAATGGGCTTGTAAGCAATTGATGTTTTGCATCGCATAGGGGTTCGGAATAAAATAATAACGCAACGAAATGTATGAAAAACATCACAAGCACGGATGATCTTGACTGGGCCGTCTAAATACGTGTGATAGAATATATTGATTCCTTTTTCGATTCTTTTGTATTGTACCTATTTTTTGTGACAAGCTACCATATGATGTGATCATCACAGTCACACAACAACAACAACAACACCGAGAAAGTATCGTATGGCATTGTACAAAATACCACATCATGATTATTTCCCAATCACAATCCACTCTCCTTCCCTCCCTAAACTCAAGCATACTCACCGACCTGCACGAGAATCAATATGCCATCATCGACGACTTCTTACCTCTCTCGTTCGCGAACCAGCTTCTCGACGACGCCAACCGTCTTTACGCCCAAAATTACTTCCAGCAGCATTACTTTCAATTCGGCGGTTCGTTGCTCAAGAAGCCGAACATCTACGAGCTGGATTTGACCGATCCATCGTTAACATCACGACGACAGCAACAGCAACAGCAACAGCGTCAGTCATCCCGGATAGATCTGGGTCAATGGGATAACGTCATCCAATCGTTAGGTCCGTCCTTCGTATCCAAAATCGACGAGTTGGAAACCCGTCGCCAACGAGAACGACAACATCATGACAACTCCACCTCCACCCCCGACTCCAAGTCCATCCCATCCCCATCACTGGCCCTCGACGCGGAAACGCCCCCGGCCATAAAAGTCCAACTGAACACCGGCGGAGGATCCTTCCCCTGGCACTACGACAACCCCGGCCCTCCCAACCAACGATCCCTCACCTGCGTCGTCTACCTCAATCCCCATTGGAAAGTCGGCGATGGAGGCGAAATCGTTCTCTGGCCGTTCTTATCGTCCTCTCTCGAAATCCCGCCGTTGCATCGACGAGCCGTGTTGTTTTGGAGCGATCGGGTGTTGCATCGCGTGTTACCGAGCAGAAGCGATGCGAGGAGGGTGTGTTTCAGCATGTGGTGTCATGGGAAGAGGGGTGTGGTGAATTCGAAGGAGGAAACGGTGTTGTCGAAGGATGTTTTGAGGTTTGGGAGTTATGACGAGGCGGAGGCGTTTTTTCGGAGGAGCGCGTTGCAGAGGGTGCTTTCGAGGGCGGTGTATGGGGAGGAGTATTTGGAGAGTTTGCTGGAGTGTTTGGTGGTCGGTGGGAGGAGGAGGAAGAAGAATGTTGAGAATGGGGATAGGGATGGAGATGAAGGTGGAGATATAGGGAAGGAGGGGACAGAGGAGATGGAAAGCGAGGGGATGTCGTCGAAGGAGGAGGAAAAGAAGTTAGTGAGGCAACATGAGGCGAACGTTGCGGCAATTTTGACGAAGCTTCGGCCTCTGATAGATGAGTTTCGGAGGAGAAAAGATGCTGTTCGGGGCGGATAAAAAGGAATGGAGTCACAACTAACATTTTGTTATCGCAATCTCACTGGTCATATCTTAATCGAGAGACCACTTGGAAAAGAAAGTAATCTAATTTTGGCAAAATTTTGTGTAATGAAATGTCTCAATACACTAAAAGAAAAATGCGATAGAGATTTTGTCTAGCTCACGACCCTTTTGTGGTCAATGTCAATCATGTGATTCTTTGCTATGGTTATGGCGCTTTGAAGACGCCGAAAAATCAATTAGCAATGAGAATGTAGCATCGCGCCATTGATTCCAATATACCATTCCGGCAGACTTGACCTGGATAGTCCGCTGTTTCGGATTGTGTTGTGTAATACACATGAATATATATTATTCATAATATAAAATATTGTATGTAGGTACCAAGACTTGCCGACGCCCGCTTTCTCTTATTTAAAGTTGGTCGATGGACAGAACATTTTGTCTAAAAGATCTCGACGATGATGTGGACGCTTCCATAACCACACATTTTTTACTTTTGATGGATTTTGTTCTTTTTCCCGCCGACATGATTCATAAGTACTGCAATACTATTAGGAATTGTGCATGCACCGAGACCACCCAAATTTATTACTTCTGCCTCACTTTTTGAGGTATGTGTATTGTTATTATGATCATGACCATGGCGTGAATGCAAACTTTACTGATTTCATTATCTATCATTATCTGGAAAAGTGCACTTATCAAAACAAACGAGCAATCACGCAAAAACTAGTCGATAACGCGTGCAACCAGTCCATCGTGCAATCAAACCATCCATCCATTCATCCACCCAACGCACATCTCACCATGTCCCCGGCCGCCGCTGCAGCAGCCGCCGCCCACTCCCACAGAGCCGGCAAACTCAAACAACAAAACAAAAAGAACAAACGATCCAACGCCTCGAAACGCGCCCAAAACCGCCGTGCCGGCGGAAAGATCCAATCCCTCCCCTCCCGTTCCAACCCCAAACGTCCCGGCAACTCCAGCGGCGATGCCAAAGCCAACCGCGCCAACGCCGCGAAACAGCGGAGGGACGCCTCCCGCAAGGCGATGTTGGACGCCCGCCGAGGCTTGCCGCGGACGTCCGCCGATGCCGCGGCGTCGACCGCGGGAGCGCGCGGGGGGGCGACTCCTCCTCGAATGGTGGGGATCCTCTCCCTGTCGGAGGAAGGGGGGGAGTTGGAGGAGTTGGTGCGCGGCGCTCTGGCGGCCGGGGCGGATGCCCTCGTGAGTCGGGACGGCGGCAGCGCATGTCGCGGGAGCAGCAGCGTGACGGCGGCGTACCGTGCCCATCAAAAGGGAGGAATTCCGCACCTCACCTTCCTCGCCAATGCGTCCTCCTTCCGTCCTCAGTATCGATCTCAGTGCGCCGCCGAAGATGCCTCCGTCGGTTCTGCGTTGGATCTCTGCCGGATCTGCGATGTCGTCTTGTTGTTGATCGACGGGAGCAGCGTTACGGGGTCCGAGGCCATTGCCGGCGCCACGATGGGCATGGGCATGGGATCCTCGCAGAGCATCGCCGCCACTTCCGTCAAAACATCGGCGGGAACGGCTCATTTGGATCATTTGATCAGCGACCGAGGCGAGAGGATTTTGACGGCGATCAAGGCGCAGGGGCTGCCCACGCCGGTCACGGTGATCGTTCACAAAGAGATCGGGACCGGCGTTGGAGTCGGAACAACTGGTAGCGGACGTGGGGCCGGATCCGTTTTGGGAAATGTGATTGGCGGGAATGATAATGACAACGAAGGAATGATGGAAGAGGTAGCTCGCGATGATGACGGCGACGACGGTACCGACGAAGAAGAAGGCATGGACTGCGCCACATCCACGGGCATGGCCACTCAACGCAGTTCCAAATCCATCCGTCGCACCCACGCCCGTCGCAGGGCCGAATTGAAACGCTTCGTGTCTCGATTTGCCGTCACGGAGTTTGGAGAGAATTCCAAAGTAGCCGAAATCGATATCGTCGGTGCATCCGGAATAACGAACGCCGTTGAGACGAAGGAAGCAGGAATGGTGGACGCGACCGCCTCTGGAACCGTCGCCACCGCAACGACGGAGTCGTCTCTTTCCGGAAAATCGTCGCAAACGTCCCTCGCGGCACTGATCCGCATGCTCTGCACCCTATCCGCCTCGGGTCCCCATTGGGTGGCCGACGTTCCTCGTCCTTACCTCGTGACGGACGGAACCGCATCGACCACCGGTGCCGCATCTCCTCCATCGGTGGAATACGATGCCAATGCTCAACAATTGAAATTGACCGGCTACATTCGGGGGAACACACCCTGGAATGTCAATCATTTGGTGCACGTACCCCATCTCGGGACCTTTGCCGCCAAGAACGTGGTTTTGGCGGGGGTGGACGACGGGGGAGTGTTGCTGCCGCCCATTGTGGCAGCTGGCAGGAAGAGTCGGGTGGAGAAAAAGTCCACATCCGGCGGTGACAATGCGGGTATGGAAGGAGGAACGACCGATTACGACAATGCGAACGACGAAAACTATAAAGACGTCATCGTCCTAGCCGAATCGGATCCGGAACATCGAGAATCCCTCGAAATGTTTGCGTCACCCGACTCTTTGGAAGGAGAACAAAATCTCATCGGGTTCGACGAGGAAGACGGACACGACTTTGACGATGACGACGACGACGACGGACAAGGTCAACGACACGCCGATGGAGGAAAAGACGCCTTCCGAGCCGGAACCGCCCGTCCGGCAGGATGGTCGGACTACCAATCCGCATGGCTCGATGCCCTCGGCGACAACATGGATCCCGACAACGAGGATCACGGCGAATTGGCATTTGCACTCAACAAAAAAAAATCTGGTGGTGGAGATGCCACTGCCACCGTCGGAGGGGATGAGATCCTCGTGGACGACGAGGATATGGAAGCCAATCATCCCGGTGGAAAACGCGCCTTATTGGCACAACGGAAGAAAGATCGGGAGGACGATTTGGAATTTCCAGATGAGGTGGCCGTGGAAGAGGAGGGGAGCGCGAGAGATCGGTATGCGAGGTATAGAAGTCTCAAGAGTTTTCGCAAGAGTCATTGGGATCCGAAGGAGAATTTGCCGGAGACGTATGGGGCGGCGTATCATTTTGCCAGCTTTAAGGCAACCCAGAAGGATGTCATTGTGGATATGAAGGATATGAAAGAGTTTGTCATGAAGAGGGCTCTTGCTGCGGGAGGTATTTCCGGGGGAAAGGGAAAAGATGGGGACGTGGAAATGGACGACGATGAATCCTTGGATGAAGAAGACGAGGCTTTGATCCGTGCTTGTGTTCCTTGCGGAGCGTATGTGACCATCACCCTGGAAGGGGTGTCACCTGCGGCATATTCAAGACTTTCGCCCGATTCCATCGTCTCCGCCGTGGCGCTGCTACCTCACGAAAATAAAGTTTCCGTCCTTCACATGGGTCTATCCCAAACTTCGAAATGCGATCGCGACGACGAAGTTCCCACCAAGAGCAAAGACGTCCTCACCTTCCGATGTGGATGGAGGACATGGAAGGGTCGTCCCATTTTCTCGCAAAATAATATCAATAGCGACAAGCACAAATTCGAACGTTTCATGCCTACCGATGGAGCGTTCTTCGCGACAACGGTGTTTGGTCCGGTGACGTACTCACCGTGTCCTGTCCTAATGTTCCGTGAGAGTGAGAACCATGATGAAGACGGAAAGAGGAGAGAGCTGTTGGCACATGGATCCATGATCGGTGCTGATGCCGATAGGATCGTGTTGAAGAGAATCATTTTAACGGGTTATCCTACACGGGTGCATAAGAGACATGCCACTGTGAAGTACATGTTCTACAATCCAGAAGACGTCAAGGTATGTTTGAAAATCGACTCTTGCGTCCTCCGCTTCTTTATTTCGTCCTTTTCTTATGTCAACTCACGCGATATTTTTCTTGTGATTGAAACAGTGGTTCCAACCTGCCGGATTGACAACCAAGCATGGACTCCAAGGAAATATAATCGAGAGTGTTGGTGATCACGGTGTGATGAAGTGTTTCTTCAATGCACCCATCAAGCAACATGATACCGTGTGCCTTCCTCTTTACAAACGCGTATATCCGAAGTTTGCGCCAGTGGATGAGAAACTGGAAGGGGATACAAACTCATTCACGAAGCACTTCATCGTTTTGTAAAGTTTTGATGTTTCTTTTAAAAAATAATCAAAACTGACGGGATTTGTGAGAGGATGGTATCTATCACTTTTGCAACATGGCTATTATTACTAAATAGTTTGTCATTTCAATTTTCTAAGAATCAGCTAAAAGATGTAAAAGTAAACACTTCATAGTCGTTGAATCTTCAAACTAATCAAGAAGAGATCAATGTTACCCTCCTAGTTCCAGGAGGATATAATATGTTATCGTGGTATAAGAGAAAAAGCTAAAACAGAGTCATGTTCAAGATGTGCACAACTGATATCTGCATTCCGTACAGTTGTTAAATAAACAAAACAAAGACAAGAAATTACGCCTTTTCTCAAATTTCATCAAATATATGCAGGTTTACTGTTCCTAGCCAATGGCGTGTCGACAGAAAAGGAAGAGCATTTACAAAACATGATCATATCACAATCATTGAGGAAAAATAGAGAATTCACACTATTTCTTCTCCATTGTGGGAACGAAATAACGGCCAAAACACCAACTCAAAGCACAAAGTGGGCGTATGAAAAATGAATGCTCTTGATCCAAGTTGATAAAATATTTCATCTCCTCCAAGATAGAGGCCCAATAAACATCAATATTCACGATAACTAACATTCAGATGCATTTATGCACCATTATTTAATAAGGTACGATAACCCAAAGAATCAGGGGATTAATGGGCTACGAATAATATCAAGAATGTACTAAATAGCTGATGAAGAACCAAATTTTGTCAGTTTTTATTATGTAAGGTAGACTCGTCTGTCACCTATCTGCAATACTCTATTCTGCAGTTTCCCAAGTGCCGAATGAACAACAACATTCAAGTAATAGCAAAGGGAAGCATGATGCAATATAGCTGTTTTCATCAAGACACATGCAAAAATCAATCTACAAACGCGAACGATGTCAAGCAAGCATGAACTCAACTAACTAATTCTTTCACAACCCCAAGTACATCTTCAAAATGGCCACAGGGTGCTACGAAAGTCGAAAGTCGACGATTTCCATCGCTACTCATCATTTCGGTATTCATAAACAATATCACCAGGTGACCTCGGA
>JALLPE010001152.1:0-12912 GCA_036940025.1 Conticribra weissflogii | reverse complement strand
CTTGTGACATGCTGCTTAAGGTCCCTCTCATTGCAGAATGGCAAGCAATCACCTGGAATAGAGAAATATTAGAAAATGATGCACTCTTGAAAGACAACCAATGGCACATCAACTATGATTATTTTATTGGACAATGCATCCTCAAGTATGACAAAATTATCAAAGGGAAACTTGCCCTCAAAACCTCAACCCTGTTGAGATTGTGTGTCACTATTCAGTTACAGGCTGGTGTAACAGAACAAATTAACATTTGTTGCACAACCCTTTATAAAAACCTTCTGTTATAACTGAAGGTTTAGTTGTAGTAGGGGAGAGTGTAGTGCCGATGAAAAGCATTAATAGAGTTCCTGTCTCTCCATTCCTGGGAATCCCAGCATTCCATATTCCCCTGAATGGTTACTGTTTACTATCTGTCTGTCAGTTGTTTGATAGATGATGAACGATGGCAGGAGAAGGTGTCAGAACATTAGGTGACAAAGTGGCGCTCAGTGTTCTCTTTACAATTTGAATGCGCATGGGATAGCATCATAAATAAATAATATTATTCTCCAGAATTGCTTTTCCCCTTGACTTGGGTACATCAAGTACTACTATTGAATAAGAAGTATCTCTCATCCCTATAAATTGACAGCAATACTAACATCGGTTGGGTAAGGGTTTGTGTACTTTGTAGTGAAAAGTCGAATATAGCAACACTAAAGATGTGTGCCAACAAATCAAATATGATGTGGAGGTGGCACAAGTAAAAAATGTCAAATATCATGAGCTATCAGAACTAAAACTGAGCAGTGATTGTGATTTCTCAACTATTTAGATGTCAAAACAAATTAATGAACCAGAGATATGTGTTTAACATCTTTTAGGACAACCTTTGGACTCAATATCTTCACTATAAACCTAAAATCAGGTATTTTATGATTCTTGAATATTAAGGCTTAATTCTTGAAGTAGAGAAAGTACAATATCATTCCAATCCTGGCTGGATTGATTATTGTCTTTACTTTTTTTGTTCAGACAAATTCAATACTGAAACAAATGTCTAATGAGACCATGGGCACTCCCTTTCATATTTCCATGCAGCCAAGAATTACCATCTCATCAATTCCAATGTGAGGTATTCACATCCATGCATAGGTTCTCCCTTTGTGAAAGAAACTCCAATTTGCTTGGTAATAAACATCTGGGGAAACTTGACTACATTCTGCACAATTCCATTTCAAAACCACACTTTCTTTGTACAATTGTTCTTGCTTCAAGAAGTGAATTGAGGTGCTAATATTTCTTCCAAAATACAAGCTTAGGCTATCCATATTGGGAAATGGTTCATAGCAGCTCTAAAAATAGTCCCATTGTCCAATTCTACAGTATTATGGAGTGGACTGAGAATCCAAGTTTGATAACCATGCAGTGAGACAACTAGTAACAATAATATCATTTTCAGTTCTTATAGAGAGGATCATCCAAGTTTTCATGACCATACATTCCATCATGATTAGTATCAGAAAATTCATCAATCATCAAGAGTCACTTGGAAGTTTTTTTTGATCAATTGATCAATCTTTTGTCAGAAAAAGCTTTCACATAGCAGTTCATGTGCTTGAGAATAATCTATTGACACAGAAAAACCATAACCATTATCTCATTCTTTCCTGATTCCCATTAACTATCAATCATTCAAAGCATCAAGTATATTGACTATTGCCTTCCATAATTCCTAAACTCCCTTGGTCCCAGCTGGTACACGATCTTTTCACTGCATCCTTCCCCACCATATGAAACATGATTATTGCCACTCTGAAGAGGTTGTCAATGCAGATTATATGATATTTGTTTTCAAACAGATGTGGTATTACTAACATTCACATAAAATGAGGACAATATTTGTTTGACCAATCAATCATGCTTTTGTTGATGTATGAAATCACTTGAAATATGGATATCATCTGTCAAACACCATGTAATCAATTGGTGTAGTTTGGTGGTAGTGTTTGGTGTAATGAAGAGCTTGAATCACATACTTGAATCAATCAACTGCGATGAATTCATTGATATGGACAGGGGTGCCATTGGAGGTTTCAATTAGTTTCAACAACCTCCAGGTCCATTAGTTGGAAACAACACTGCTTTTGAGGTAGGAGTTTGTTTCATTCATATTGAGCATACCTAAAATTTCCAATTCATCTTTTTCAGCAAATACATCCCAATTCATTGCTAAAAACATTCCATTTGTCTTGTGGCATTTATTTTGTACTTGATAACACACACTTGGATTAATGTGCATCCACCTAGAAGCCCATGTTCCTGATTTATTGTTGCAACATTTGGCAAGTTCTCTGGACAAAGAGCCTTGTTGCCAACTTCAAGGTTCAATATCTGTAAATCCACAATATCAGAGGCATCAATACCTGAACCAAAATTCAGTCTTAAGTCAACTGAATTAATTTGATTTCAGACTGATTCAAAGAGAACTTGATTGCTAAAGCCATCTCTTCACTGCCATTGTCATTGTTCCTCATACAGAGAGGCTTGTTTGAACTCCACTGTAAAGTCTTCTAATGCATTGAGCACTTCCATTGCATATTGATGTCACTACCAGTTCAAATACAAAATACACAACATCAAACCTATAACAATCATAAAAATAAGACATCACAACATGTGACAACACCTTGATTAATTTATTGTTCACGAAAATGCTACAATAGAGAAAATGAATTTTGAAGCATTATGATTAAATGCAGTTCAAAATAGAAATTGAATTCATTGAAGAAAACAATCTAGACAGGAGATTCAGTACTCAGTATCATCCTGTTCTACAAGTGATCATCCAATGTAGGTCCGTCTTTCAGTGAAACTGGTTGCTTATTCTTTTCTTCGTGTGTGTTCAAATTCGATACAGAACCCAGTGAAAGAGTCGAAAACGATGCTGCCATTCCAAAAAAATCATTCACAACAGTGCTTGCTGCGGTGGTAACAGTTTCGACGCTGTTGCGCAAGCCACATTTCTTCTCGTCCTTGATATACTGTTTCAAAAATTGCCTTCGCCTAATTACAACACTGTCGTTGCATCCTCCACAAAGGTAAAATGAATCCAACGAGCATGTAGAAGACTCTTCGCTAATGGGGTCTTGATCGATTCTTGATAGGAACGATATGACGTCATCGTTGCGAACGGCAGGGTTGCGCTTGACAGGTTCACAATGAGAAGAGATTTCATTGTTTAAACTGGTACAAATGACTTCGCACATTTTGATGACGCTTGCTCTGAAATTACCGAGACGACTCTCCCTACCAAACTTGAACAAAGAAGAAGAATCAGACGATGCATTAGTTTTAGTAACAATGATTTTGATAGGCACCTTGTTGTGAATACTAGTGCCCCATTTCCGCAAGGAACGGACTCTTGACATGAAAGGACGACGAACTTCCGTTCCTGCCTCACTGCCATCATCAGGTTGCATTTCCCAGTCGAAATAGCTCCTTCCACAATCAAAGTTGTCTAAGAGGCTGTAGTTTTAGTCGCCGTCAATGGGATCATTCATGTTGCAGAAGTATTGTTGATGAAAGAAAGGAAGAAGTTTTTCTTCGTGTGATATCTCGTTGGATATAGCAGCTCGGACTCGGCTTATGACTCGATGAGAAGAGACGTCTTCCTCCAATACTTGGGATTTTGTTGAGAATTGAGTCACCGTCTTACTGTTAATCATGCTCTTGGTATTGTATGAAGGTATTTGGAATACAAAATATAATGGGAAGTCGAGTAAAACTGATCAAGTTTATGGTAATGCAGTGAGAATAAACCTTTTTGCGGTTATTTCGATGACGGCTCTAGGAATGGTAGAGATTTTAATGTCTGTGATGGATAATACTTTTCTTTTGTGATATTATTCGGAAAATGAGGCTGTAGTGATACATTGAATGTTAGCGTAAGATATATTTTAGCGAAAATAGTTTTTACTCTCACTAATTTAACAATATCAATTTGCTCCACAATAGGAACTGTTGTTTTACAATTTAAGTACCTTACTACTACTACAAATAATTTAAATTCAAACAAACATACATACACTCAAACACAAAAATTGTGAGGTTGTCACGATGAAACTCCTCCTCATTGTTGCTCTGAAGGAAATCAATATTTTACCACAAACAGCAACGGCCAGTACTATCCCGTAATTTCCAATACACCATGCATCCCTTGAATGCACAAAATCTAACAACACTCAGGAAGAACGCACTGGCGTGTCCAACACGAAGAAGATGCGTCATTCTCTCTTTTTGTCTTTTTCTCTGTGTGTCCCAGTTCAAGATGCTAATAGTTTTTTTCCACAAATGGATTAGTAGGTGAATCACGAATCACACCTGCTGGTTCTTGACCGAAATGGGTTTTGGTTTTTTGAGAGAAAGTTGGTACAGTACAATAATACTAGTGTTTTGTCGAACACTGGTGCATTTTTTTTGAATTTAGAACTATGCACTGATATGATGCCATTGAGAGTGTGATTGCTGCATTGCTGATTTTGCCCCATTGCATATCATATCCATTGAATTGTTCTAAGTGAAAACCAATTTGATTTTGTTGATGAATCAATCATACATCCATCTTATTTTTCTGACAACATAGAGAATCCTACATATATTGTACATACAGATCTTTGACAACTCCAAAAAAATAAAAAACAATGGCGCGATTCTGCTGTCCACAAAAGAGGCTTAGTGTTGATACAAAATGCTCTGTCCTGTTGAGTCACCTATGCCCATTTGCCATTGTGGATGCACCCTTTTTGAACCTCCATAAGAAAGATACCTTCTGGATCTTGTTTACACAAAAATAAGAATGCAACACATAGAAGCCACAAAACAAAATATTTTTCACCTTGTTGTTGTATCCAAATGAGGAGCATTCTTGTGGCAAAAAATGTGTTGTCATTGAAGAAGGTCCTCCCAAGCAACTCTTTGATGATCTGATTGTTCATAACAATGAAAGCAATTTTCCTGCTGAATTCAAAAAAATTAATAATCAATGAGAATAATATTGGTTTGGCAAACATTCCCAAAAATGCTACTCTGTTATTATGGGTATATTGCTACATAAAGTAATTTTCATCAAAAGTTTCAAACATGTTTAAGATTGTAGTGCCCTATGAAGGTTTATCATGTAAAAGAGTCTTTTGTACAAAGTCATTGCAAATAAGAACTTGATCCCTAAGGACTGTTGTTGTTTCCCCTACAGTGTTCCAAAATATCATCATAAGCATAATATATGAAATTGAGAATCAAGCATCATCCAAAATTCATTTGATTATTATCTAACTTTTGGGTTTGGTATATCTCATTTTGTGAGTCAAAAAGTCACATAGACATGATAGATTAAGTGAACATGGTCAAGAAAAATTGTAATTTTGCTTCCCTGATGAAGGCATTGTATCTGATGCTAATTTGGACCATGTATTTCACCTAATTTTGCAAAGATTATACAGAATCATTATGAATTCATGTATGTGTATTCTTCCTAGCTACCATCTTCCTTTTCATGTTCTACAAGGTTCCCTGTAGAATATTCTGTATCTTATCCCAGCATTTGCTCTCTGTTGATCAACACTCTTAATAGAATGCAAGGATGTATGCAATAGGGACCAACTCTCACAAGTCTGATATAGCCTGGTAAAGCCTAGAAACAGGATAACTTAGATATTGTATTATGCTTCAAAAATACATCCCCAGATGATAAATCCTTTTTCTATAGCTGTTCTTGCACAGATGTGAAGGAGATCTGGGTATGATGATGTCAGACAATCTATTGTCATTTTTGGTCCAGTTTGATGGAAATATTTCAAAAAAAAGGTTCACTATACAATTAGTAAAATTAAATGAAACTTTCTAGTGATTGTCAAAACCCATGATATTAATCTTGTAGGACAAAATTAGACAATGAAATGTATCTGAGTAACAGCTCATACCTTAGTGCAGGATATGTTAGAAAATCCTGTAAATAAATTCAATATACTCCAATCAAAAATATGACATCTCAAACCCCTCAAAAATATGTCACTCAAAGAAGAAACAATTAATAACAATGCCTTGGAAGTGTTCCTAGGTGCAATTTACACAAGCCTAAGCCAAAAATGATCATCAGGCAACTATAAATGAATAGCTTAACAGATTAATTTTTTTGTTGTCAAATGTAATCATAAATTCTTTTTTTGAAATTGAAACTTCTCTTCATAATGTTTCATGAGAACATTCCTCTTAATTTATTTTCGAAGTTTCCTTGGTGTAAGTATGGCAGTAAATTTCTGAATATGAAGGTTTTGTTTCACTGGGTAATATCCATCCCATCTCATTCAAAGGCTGCAAGTTTTGAGATATTTTCTTTTGATTCCAGGAAAATACTGCTTTATTTGTTCAAGATTGTTTTAGATGTACATTTCTTGATCGCTTTGTAATACAGTCTTCTAGTGCATTTACAACAATTCTGCAGCACCCCACTATTACTGTGTTCTTGTATGCTTGCGCATTGGTGCAATGGTCTAGACTAATATCTTTTCAACTCATCAAGGCACATCTACATGATTGACTGGAACCTGTAATCTCATTTAACACTGAGAGATTCATCTGACAATATCTTAATTCTTGCTCTCTTACCCAAAAAGTTAACCAGTGTTAGAAAAACATCTAATTACTTCATTTCTGCAAGGAAATTTTAGCGGTTTTTGAATCACTGTAATATTGATACTATAGTAGCAAATAACTATGCCATTTCTAAGCAGACCCACAGGGACCTCAAGCTTGACAAGAACCTCAAGAATTGCTATGTGTTAGTGGGAAAATCACAAATTCATTGTTCTGGTTCAGATAATTGCATAGCATTTCATGGAAGAGGAAAGAAAGGCCATCAAGTTAATATACTGCAAATATAAATTTTTCTGTGATACAGATAAAGGTTGAATTGATAATAATCACCAGAGAGATTCTGTCTCTTTCATAATTGAAGATACATTTTCCCTGCTGATTTTTACTGCACAACTGTAGAATGTGCATTTATCTGCAAGAGAGTAGAGTGTGATCAAACTTTGGTATTAAGAATCCTGCATACACAACACACCCCAACAACCCTTTTGTTGAAATTAATGATTGATGATACTCCTGATACATCTTATGATGCATTAACAATGATTCTTATCTTGGCGAACCTTATTCCTATCATCTACACAAAAACAAGCAAAACAGATAATTCAATCAGGTCATCTTAGAAACATTCAACCACTGGACACAAGGAAAGTCCTCAATTACTTATACTGCCATATTCTTTGAAATGAAATTACAAAATCTTGGTCAAATACAGTGCATTTCAATAACCTTGTTAGTAAGTATAATCTGGTCATCTTGAGAAAACTAAAAAAATACTGCTAAATTTGGACCCAAGAAAAATCCATCTGTGTAACCAGATGATCCACTAAAATCTCAAGTGCAGATGATTCTATCCTCTTTAGAATGCAACTTGATATTTTCAATGTTTCATTTAATACTGCTTTAAACACCCCTTATAAATGAAAGTCTTCTTACTACTCCTTTTACAAATCCATTGAATTAGCTACCAATGCCTGTGGGTACACTGGCTTTTTGTAGTTTTATATTTTTGAAAATCAAGTCTGAACGTAGCAAAAGAATTAAGAAGTGGAACAAGTCATTTCCAGATGACAAATGGAAAACTACTTAGAAGAATTTCATTACTTTGGAAGGAATGGATGCTTGGGATGTGAGATGCAGTTGGAGACAAATATGACATGAATATTAACAGAAATTGTTCTTTCAAATAAAAGCAATATATTTGTGGAAGAGGGATAATTAAAATAAGCTTTTTTACATTCAGAGATCAAAAGTTTGAAGAGATTGGTTTCTTGAAACCTATTCCCTTGCGTTTCAATGGGCAAAAGGTAGTATAATTCTTTTTAAGAAAATATTTACTTGAAGTCAAAGAAAATTAATTTCCAGGCTAACTTAATGTACACTACTTTATACAAGGGTGAGAAATTTATGAAGATGTATCTTGGTTTGAAGTAGATTGAGTCCAAAAGATCTTCATCTGAAGGATAATTTTTATCATTTTCAACAGATCATTGCACTTTTTAGTCTTATCTCACTGAAAATATTAAAATTTTTTAGATCATCTTAATTTTAGCCCCTGAGTTTTTACTGGATAGAAGTTACAGGTCATTGCCATCTGTCATTTGACCTTTGGGTGGGATATGAGATGGAAATTATGATCTGTCTTAAAGTTAAGATATAAACAGCAAGATTTCTAAGAGTTTACAAAAAGCACAGCCCTACTATAAGACTTTGTTACTCAACATGAAACAAAATGTACTTTTGAAAAATATATTTGAGAAGAGTTGACATTAAAAACTTTAATGAAAAGGTTAACCTGCAGAATAGAAACATCTTTTTAAACACGTGCTCAAAGAGCTCTTCCCAGGAATTGAATTACAGTAATAGATTGGAGTTCTCCTATGTCTTGGTGGTCACACTCACTACATCATTATTTAATTTGTGAACTGTGCAAGGTTTGGTAAATGATTGTTCATAAATTGCTCTCAAAGGACTTTTTTACTATTTGAGTACAAAGCTGGAAAATTTTTGAACATATATGGTCTGAGATACTCCTAACAGTAAAGAGTTTTGTTGATGGCAATTATTCTTGAATGTATGGACATATGCATGACCCTGTCTATTCCCAATACAGAGCCATATATCATGCAATTATGGTTAACTGTTGACCATGATGTATCAGTAAAGATTTGAATTTGAGACCACTCTCTTTACCATTTCCAATGAGAAAAGACATTGTTTCATAATCTCATAGTTGTTTGAAGCAATTTCAAGCTAGGGACAGAGTCTTTATCATGATTATTGTCATGGGTTATCATGTTGACAATATCACTATTCACAGTTTAATCTGCAGTGTGAATTCAGAAATTTTTGTCAAACTAAAATTTTGTCATCTTACTTTACTATTAAAACAAGCACTACAATACAAAGACTATCGGATTTAAGTTGAAGTTATCAGAAAGCATACTTATGAGACTTTAGAACTTGGCTGCATTGATAGTTAATATGGAGTGTTGGTGGTGTCATTAGTTGTTTTTGTCTGATTTGACCAATATTAGAGTATAAATCAAATTCAGTACAGATGGCAGTGGTATTCCACCTTGCTTCTGATTCTCAGAATTATTCCTTATATTTTCAATCAAATCTTGCATTGTCAGTATTAGTCTTGATGATATAGGGTAATTACACACTGATCAAGGGAATGGTCAATCACAACCAAATAATCATCTAACAATCTCATTTTCTATGAGCTTTTACACAATAATAACTATGACTTGACCAGCCAACATTGATTTCATAAGTTCCAGTAAGGGATGTATTTGCATTCTTATCAGTGAGTCTCAAAAGTTAAATACCTCTTGTTTTCTTCAAAGATTACTATTGATTACCCCAACAAAAATACATAATTATTGAGTGATGACAACAAAAGTCTCCATTTATCATGAATGAAAATGACAGAAGTCAAACATGTCTGACATATTTTTATATTTGTGATGGGGATGTCTTTCAGAGAAGTCAAAAGCAAGAGACTGAATTCTCACCACAAGGACTAAATTCTGCTGCTTTGATATCAAACAGAAGGAAGAACTGAAATTAGTGCCCATATCTATAAATGGTTCTTTGTATTGAATTCAAAGGCAGATGAAGTAAAGACCTTCAGAATGAACGAATAAATCTTCAACAACTATGTCATTTGGATCTTTGTCATGATATGTTGTTGGTGATGTTGGTTATGTTGATATCTACATACTCCATTGCAATAATTAAAAAATAAGAATGCAAACATTTCTTGTTTCTTAGCAAATAAGCCTTGACAACTAGAAGAAATGAGCACAGGAGAGCATCATGATAAGTAAATGCGGGTCATCCAATTTGCAATGGAACAAAACATGAAAAAAATATAAGTTGAGTGCAGCTGAGTGGAAACGCCCTTGATATTGTAAGTTCAGAAATGATGTACGAAATATCAGTGTTTCGGGGCTCTTAAACTTGTTCTGTTGCACGAGTGCCTTGATTGCATCGCAGTAAGCGAGAGTTCAGTCCAGATACAAAAAATCGCGTACTGAGAGGTCGTGATCAGAATATCTCTTAGTAGGTGCTTCGCCCTCATTGATTCTTTTGTTCTTGAAAGTTCTAATTGAGAAAATGAGTTTTGAAGCACTCCATTACTGCATGATTTGGAAAAAAGTTGAATAAAAAACTATACATATTAAACACTTGCTATATATTTTATTTCGCAGAGGACTCAACCTATGAACTCCTAATAGACGAGGATGGCCGAATTTCAGTATATTTTTCAGGTCTCCTCTTAGCGGGGCTATTATATCACCGCAAAACGTTTGATATCGAACCAACTGAAAGAGTCGAAAACGAGGCCCCCAATCCAAAAATATCGCTCATGACAGAGCTGGCCGCAGTGGTGACAGTTTCGACGCTGTTGCGCAAGCCACATTTTTTCTCTTCCTTGATGTTCTGTTTCGAAAATTGCCGCTGCCTTATTACAACACTGTCGTTGCATCCTCCGCGAAGGTAAAACGAGATCAATGAGCACGTCGAAGACTCGTCGATGAAGAGGTCTTCATCAATTCTCGACAGGAGTGAGGCGGCATCATCCCCGGAAGCGACGGGTTTGGTTTCGACGGGTTCGCAGTTACAAGAAATTTCGTCGTTTAAACCGGCACGAATGGCGTCGCATATCTTGACGAGGCTACCTCTGAAATTATCGAGATTATTTTCGTGGCCATTCGTTGAAGACGAAGTAGCACAAACTTTAGCAGTTTTATCGATGACTATTTCTTTGATTGGGAACTTGTCGTGAACACTTGTGCTCCATTTGCGCAATGAATTTTCAATTCTTGGCATGAAACGTCGACTAACATCCGCTCTTGCCTCACTGTCGTCGTCAGGTTGCATTTCCCAGTCAAAATAGCCCCTTGCACAATCAAAGTTGTCGAAGAGGCTGTCATCCTCGTCGCCGAAGGTATCAACAGAATCGTTCATGTCGCTGGGATATTGACCGTGCAGGAAGAAAAGAAATGCTTTTTCGCGAGAGCTCTCGTTAGACATAGAAGCTTGGACTCGGCTTAGGAATCGTTGTGAAGAGACGCCGTCATCGCCCGTTACATCTAAATTTAATGAGAATTTCGTCATCGTCGTGTTGTTATTGTTGGGATGTGATATCTATGATTTATGATTTTATGTGGTACAAGATTTGATAGTTGTAGGTCTTCGGGTAATAATGGCACTGATTTTGTAGAACAATTTTATTTTGCGGACAAACAAGAATCAATTGTGAGACAAAAATTCTCGCGATAGTAATAATAATATGTCCGACTTTGCTTCAATGCACAAATAATAATTTTTTATAGAGTGAGAATTATGAATCAGGATTCTGCTCTGTGCAAGTGATGACGAAAATATGAAAAAAGAAAAAGGAACGCTGTTATAAAAACAGGTATTGTTGGATGGTATCGACTCTGAGCACTTTTTTGAACGAACACGGTATCAACTGAGCGCGAAAAAATACAGCTACGCAATGTCTTAGACTCATCGAGCTCTACTTCAATTGCTCAGTCTGTAGTAGTATTAGAATACAATATTAGGGTGTTATTATTTTACACAACGTGATCGTATTTAGATTCCTATACTTACACGATGAACTTACGTCACACAAGAAAGCAAAAATATCGTAAAATCATCGTGTTATAATGGTCTCTTGCAATATTCATCCCCGCATAGCAGGAATACGTGTTGTGGTGACATTAATTTAGTTTATACCATTAAATCGCAATCATAATATGTTTAGAAAAGTATCATACATCCAAGGCCACAAAATAATTGTACCACGTAGCTTTTTACATGTATACCATAATAATACAAATTTTATTGTTCGTGAAGTTTCTTTTCATGAGTAATATCATGCGGAATGCCAAATTCATTTACAATTTTTTCTTTGTTATGCTCTCTTTGCCACTGTAATTTTTTAACTATCTCACATGTCTTTTTTTTCAACTATCTCACATGTCTTTTATTTGAATGTTACAATTAAACATTAAAAAAAGACTGTCAGTGTTATTTTGAGGTAGTTTTTCGTGCAGTATCTTTTCGCGCGACAAAACACATCAGACAAACTCATGGACTATTTCCTATTATCTGTACCAGCAAAAACCTATTTTGAACCCTTGAATCTCAGCCCACAGCCTGATTCAGCCCATACCCACCAAGGAATACTTGTAGCCCTGATTATAATCTATTTTGTTGTAACAGGGTTTGTACTGGTTTCAGTTAGGTCTGATGATGTGGCGAATTCCCCATCACACTGGCCAAAACTCCATGGTCAGCCAAATGTCAGACATCTCATTGGAGGTACCAGGGGTCTTGTTAGTCATTGAAGAATGCACCAAAAATGATTGATGTGATACTTTTTATTAGTATTTTTATGTGGACGTACCTATAGAAAGTATATTGTACATATGTAGGTGTAGAATCTATGGCATGTATAGTATTTTTGTCTTGATGAGAGATTTTTGCCAACTCATGGCACTGAAGCAAACCAAATCCCTAAAGAATGCATGACATGAAAGCAAGATGCAGTAAAATCCAAAGCATAACAAACAAAAATATCAAATTTCACCCTATCACAACTCACAGCACTCAAATTGGCAGTTATTTACATCAAGAAGCTCCAAGTTGGTGCAATAAAGCAAGCTGTTGATCATTTGGTGGAACATAAGAGGAAGGGAGGAACATTGGGGAGGAATGCCTATCTATCAGCAATCAATGCTCTTAGCAAGCTTGGTGCCA